>JAQIXW010002397.1:0-15612 GCA_034700685.1 Willowsia buskii | reverse complement strand
GATCACATTTAAGCGGGATTTATCTTGGTCACTTCCAACAGTGACCTAATCACTTTTGAATTCTACAAAGTCACATTCAAAGGTGATTGGAGTGATCACTGATAAACGTGATTTGATCTCACACTCAGTGATGTGGCTGCTACTGAATGGTATAAAGTCCCGCATCTTTCAATATTCTTAAATGTCATTTTCTTTTTAACACCAGCCAAAAGACACTCAACCCCACTGCATACCAAGAGAACAACCATTGCACACATTCAGTCGAATTTCGTTCACATTGACTTGGTTGCTTACTCAGCAGTGTTTTTTTCCAAAACACATGAAGAGAGCTTCGCGTGTGGTTTTTGTTTAAACGAAGTAGATTTTCATGTAAAAAAAACATTTTAAGTTTCTCTTTAGTTTATGAGTGGTTGCTGGAAAAATTAGGTGTGGTTGTGAAATGGATAATGGAATCAGAACTCTGTTAATGCCCGCCTGCTCCTATGCATCATTTGTATTTTTTTAATGGCTTAAACATTTTAGTGATATTTTCAAGAGATAAAAAGGAGTTTCTAGTTGGAGTTGCCTTTATAAACAATGTCAAAGTGGTACTGATAAACGGATATGCTAGTTTCGAACTTAATTTGGTATGGAAGCACGTATTTACCACATCACATCAACATGCGTCACTCGATCTTACTTTAATTACATTTCAATTTGCTTTCGGCTTGTATTGCTTGCTTGGAGTAAGACATATTTTGAACTTTTTTGAAAATTTCAAAATGTTTTTCCAACTGCATTGCATAACTAAGAATTTAAAGACAATGAGCAACTTGGAATTTATTGTCGTCGATTGACACACGGAACACGGGATTTAATCTTTGATAAAGTATTATTACTTACACTACATAACATCGTTACGCAAACTTTAGCCGAGTACATAAAATTGAAAGATTTTCGATTAGCCCAATACGATACACAATACAATGAATGACAAAGAATATCATCATCTACATACCTATGAGCTCCTCATGATTCTTATACCTTGCTATTGCATGAAACTTACATACATAATATGCTTGTATATCTTTAAAATTATGAGTAATACTGAATGCGCTAGAAATAACGTCTTTCTTTAATAATTAATTTAATATTTGATTATAATTTGACACAGTTTATAAAAAGTCATCCGAGCGGAAGTCTACAAATGCTCATCCCGATGTTCGTTTTATTTTCTCAACATGAGTTTTGTACTGATGAGTATACAGATGACTTAATGAGAATTGCCAAGTACAATAAATTGGTGGGGCTTTAATCTAGAGTTCAATAATTACATAATATTATAGGGCTGTCGTTGATTAGTTTGCTTTATTGCTATAGGTTGGCTAATTAATACGAAGGTTAGGTATTATTCCTAACTCTTGTACCTTGATATGGTTTTTGGCTAATAATATATTTATCTCTACAGATGAGTACCCATTTTACCAGGAAGTTCATACGAGTAAGAGTTGATGGTTGTATTTACAGTCCATTAAAATTTGGCTAAGATAAAAAGCGTCTACTATCCACTATGAGCTAACAATACTACCACAGGCTCTAAATTCCATAACATATCTGTCATTAAACCACCATCTTAATTATTAATGACATTATCCACCTTCTTATTAGCGTGTATGCTTTATAAGCAACAATGAAAGAATCATTCAAACTTTAAATCAACAAAGAGACATATACAAACTCATTTTCTTGAAGACTAATCACTTTTCCAAGTACAATTTCTTGCACGTACCATAGTTGAACCTGTAATAATTAAAGAGGAAAAAATAAGTACAAATTAATAAATAGTTATGTGGAGACACAATAGGCTTTATATAAAACATATTTAAAACAATGTACCATGTTAATGAAGAGTCCAATCCCACCGCCAACGGAGATGTGCTTTAAAAAATTGTCGTATTCGATGTGATAAGAGCTTGAACTGCCAAGCGATGAAACGTATACGAAATGAGCGAAGCCGAATAAGAACAAAAAGTATACGAAAAGACCTGCATAAATACCTCGCTCAGTTGCTTCCACCTAGAATTGCAACATTTTCAATTCATTTTAATTGTTAATTGTTCAGAGGAATGTTCAGGATAATTATCAACTATTTTTTTAGTTTTTAATTATTTAATAAGCTAGCAATGATTTGATTATGTAAATTTAAAAAATATAATATATATGTACATCAAATACTGCAGTAAGAATGCAAATCCCCAAACAAAGGAAGCCAATGGTCGTCACAATAAGAAAGAAAATGTAGCGATAGGGTTGAATCCAACCGACGGTTACTAGACCCGTAAAAACGATCGCCAAGCACAAAGTCTGTAACAAACAGAGTGTAAGCTTATAATACAATACTTCAGTAATTATAGGTAAATTACTTATAAAAATATATTTATTTCGTTTGTCATTAGATATTGTATTTTGGTATGTATTACATTGGCAATGAAGATGAGAACGTTCACCGGAAATCTTCTCCCTGCATTCATGCATCTTGCACAAGAAAAGTTAATCACTAAAATGGTACTGTTAAAAACAAACGAAGCAATCAATGTAAATATAATATGATTTTCCTCTGCAACTGATCAGAATTAGAAGAATGAAAAGCAACAATTATTTTGCATCTTACAAAGCCAGAAAAATTATCCAGTTGTAAGGTCGAACCTCCTGCGATGTAACAAATGGGATATTAAACGGCTTTCTATAAAATAGGTAATTCATAATACTTAGTTTTTGTATGTTGATTAAAGAAAATGTGAAGTACAATATTGGTTAGTATGATCGTCTTACAAATCTTCGTCAGCTATCATGTAATACAAGCAAAACGCTACTGTCGCCATTTGCACCAGTTTCAAAACGAACACCAGCGACACAAAACCACACCTTGTACGGGCGTCTCGAAATTTTCGCGATACTATCGGGTCACCTTTAATGCCACAGCACTGCAAACAAAATTTTAACAATGATTATGCTACAAAAGATGTAAACACGAGCCTATTTGAAGTAAATTATCTAATTATTCCTTGCAATTTAAAAAGCTCTTAATTCAAAACCGAATACAAGTATGTAACTATAAAATACTGAAATTAAAATATTATATACATAGTTCATCTGCGGCTGGAATTCATCCTCGTCGTCCTCCTCCTGATTTAAAGGGTCATGCTCCATGTTTGCAGACCCTACAACTAGTCGGTAGGTCGTTTTGAAGCTGTTATATACTAACTGAAAGACTGAAATATATATACCTAACTTTAGAGCTAAAATCTACTTGAAAAATCTTCTAGAAGCAATTATTTTGCAAGACAAAATTGTGCGCAAGGGTTTGGTCAAAGCTTTAAAAAATCGAGAATTTTTCTGTTTACTTTCTCCTGGTTGACAACAAACTAGCCCGCTCTTCCTTCCTTCCAGGAGTTTTATCCAGGGGAAAGCATGATATTAGAACATCAAGCAATATTTGTTTCCCAGTTCCAACACATTTCTCCATGCTTCCAAGCATACGCACAAAGATATAACACAACATATAGGTACATTATATTATGCTGTGCATGGAAAATATAACGGTTCATATGAGTGCTGTTCTTGATTCTTCAGCTTATTATAGCTATCCCTGTAGACGCAATAGGCATAACAGTCATTTCGTTATATAAAAATGGGCTTGTACTTGATGGAACATGGTAATTTTTTATGTTAGTTCTTAGCGATTATGCCTGATGAATTGTCCAAATAGTCACAGGCTCTTAGTAGCTTTTGCGAGTTCGAAATTTAAATAAGCGTTTCAGTTTATGGACTTCTTTTCTGCTCGATTAAAGGATTCATAAAATTTCATGCATAATCTGCGTTGAAGTAGAAAAGGCCTTGATAAGTGAAATCCTAAATTGACTGGCACGAGATTAAATACTGGTACGATTTGCTATTTCGATCAAACAAATGACTAGAGCAACCTTCCTCTTCGAGTAGTTGTGCAACAACGTTATTGCCTTGATGAGTGATTTCTATTCGGGTTTATTAAAATGATCATCGCGATTCGCATACATAGGGCTTAATCATGCACCACTACAACAGGAAAAAGTCATCACAGAGAGAATATATGAAGTATGAATCTATGATATCCTATGCGTCTTTTCCTCTTGAATATATTGGAGATGAATATACGGGAAGTATTAGTACGCCATGCTGTATATTGGCATAAATTAAGTTGGCTCGCTCGTTTTTACACATTATGTACCTTAAATGAATAATCACTGAGCTGTAAAGAGTTTTGACGGTATAGGTTTTTATTCACATACATATAAAAAGCATCATTTTTAATTCGCAAATCTTGTCAAGCGAAGCATTTGCATGAAGAACATAAGAATATTGTAGAATAACGAAATGCTTGCAAGTAGCCAGTCATCTTCTCCATACTCTTGTCGTCCACCACCAACGATTTTTTTAAGCTCATAAAGAATAAACTGAAAGGAACAATAATTATCAATTAATCAAACATCATGGTCTGTAGACGATACGTATGACATAAATTAAACTTTGTTTGTCAGACCACTGCAAATAGGATGGAGAAAAGCAGTGAAAGAACCAGTGAAACAATTGTGCCGGCGCTTTGATCTTTAATAACATTGAAACTGAAGAGCAACGAGCAGATAATGCTGAATAGAACGACGGCCACAACAGCACCAAGTATGTATATGTATTTGCTCGTAATGTCAAACTAAATAAATAAAAACAAGAAAGTTGTATTAAATTTTTAACATTGCATTGTTGTATGATTGAAACTAACATTAAATCAGTATTTGTGCATTGTAAATACTTTTGAGTTAAACGTAATCAGTGAAAGTATTAGCACTACCCCTACAGTCGTGGCTGCAGCGATTAGTATTGCAGGTAAGTCGTATCTAGCGGTTGCTGCGCCTGAGTATACAGATAAAAGCAGCGTCTGCAAAAGCATAATTCAGTCAAGCATCACAGTTAATTATGTGCATTAATAAAATTATTATTGACTATATTTAAAGATTTTGCCAATATTATTACCGAAACAATAAATAAAGATATATTGAAGCAATTAGGCTTTCCATAGCCGACCCTGCAGCAACCTGAAGGAAGAAATGAAGGGTTTTTTAATACTCAAATACTTTGCAAGTCAAACGGTCAAAGTGAAGTGAAAAATATACCCATACATAGATACACCATAATCATAATGAGGTAAATATTTAGTTTTGACAGTGAACTTACCGATTGCACAGAATAATACGAACCATGGGATTCTAAATTAAAATTGTACATTCAAAATTCATTATTAAAAATCAATCTTTTTATGCCGAATTCCTTGATGTTTCTTTTCTCTTTTATCTTTACATGCAACTATATGTAATGATTTCTCCCCAATAAAGACGGCCCCCAGGAGTTACTGTTGCATTACTCAGAAAGTGCTTAGTCTTGGGCCTGTGATTTTTAATTTATTCCAAAGTAAATTTTTAATCGATGACAGAATACATAGTCAAATGATATCTCGAAGAGTTTTGACATTAATTTCCAGTTAGTTGATTCTACTTACTCAAACTGACAAACAGAAATGACAAGAGTGCATGCTAGAAACTGCAGTGCCACCAATCCCAAAACCTTTCTCACAAATAGCGCACGTCGAGACTTGTCCTGAAACTTCATCAACCCCGGATTTTCATTTTGCTCTCGTGGATCATAATATTCATTTTCATCCATGACCATAACATAAGTCCTGGCACCACCTGCTTGTGGATAAGGACGATTTTGAGTGCTATCATATCCCGCATAGTCTTCGGCAACATAGACTCGATTGTCACTTTCTTCCACCACCGAACGAGGTTTATCACGCTCTTCCCCCTCACGCTCGTATGAACTCATAGTACGATACTGTTTTCCAATAATTGAGGTATAAGGAATTATTCTATCAGCTAAAATGAAGTTTTGAGGTCTCCAAAGTCTAGCCATAAAGTATTTTTATACATCTATCATCTATCTCCATCATTGTGATTTTTTTTCAAATCCCAGCTTCGGCATTGCATAACATACTTTGCATTTTGCTTTATAAAGCAGGTAAAAATCTACTTTCCATGGTAAGCTTTGTGACTTGAGAAGACGAAGAATCGATCAATCAACTTCAGATAACAGATTTGTACGCAAGGAATTCTATATGTTTCCGAGAAACGAGAAACCTGAAACCTATGAACTCATTATCAGCAGTATATATAGGCCATATGTAAGTCATCCAAATTACCGGTTATAATTAAGTTTGGAATTTCCTAAACACTGATTGTGAGCTTTATTTTATTCGTCCACTCGAAACGCAATTAGCAAGTTTTATATGATCCTCCAACATTTAGTATGTATTTTTTTGCACGCTTAATTATGCCATCTTGTATGTATTCTTTTCTCGTCACGTACGGCCAGTTTCATATCGTCATTTAGTACGCTTGTAGCGTGTACATTTTCTGTTCAACATAAAATTTACCAATCCTACTGGACATAACTGTGTCTAAAACACCTTCCTTTGCTCATATTAACAACTTTTGTCGGGTATCTGATATAAATTAGACAATTTGTCATTTGCAGATCAAGCTGGACACTGAATCATGTGAACACGCAAGATTACTGGTTGTTGATTTTTCGGCGAATGTAAATCCAAGTAAACATCAAACTCATGATGGTCAAAATTTCCTAGCAAACCTGAAAACAAATAATCCAACAGGGTTTATTAAGACTAAGACAAACCGCATACTAAAGCGTTGTACAACGTACGTAATAAAATGCGTAATGTTAAATGTGGGAAAAACTCGAGGCATTAACTGGGAAAATTCACACGGACGATTTAAAGCCAGGATGTGTGATGCTTCAATTTAGACAAGGGGTTAAACAGTATTACAATGCACAGCAAAGTGTGTATGGTATTCAGTTTTGAAGATAAAAGTGGCGCATCAATGAGTAGGTGGTTTGAAAATACAAATCGCTCAAAAATACAATAAAAGTAATATTAAATACGTTTGTCTTTCTTATTTATGTGACTGAAAAGCAACAACTTTTGGCAGTGGCTATTGGAATATTAGGTTTAAATACATAAAATAATAATTATTGAAAGTTGTGTAGCGCATCATGTACAATTGGCACAAATCTAGAAAGTGGATTTCGTCTGTAATATTGTTGTTCAGTATGCTATATAAATTTCGCCAAGTACTACAGTTTGCACTTGAAACTATTTGCACAAGTATTAAAAAATACAATACTGTCATGTAGAGGAAATTCTGGCCTGGCTGGCCGCTTGATGAATCAAATAACATTTTTTTCTCAATTTGGTTAAAAACATAATTTTCTCATGGAACAAACTTGTAATGTCTCGGAGTATTATCGCTTACTCATCTCATACATACGTGGCATACTCAGAACGTCACAGCAATGGGCTGCCGTCAACATTATAATTGCCAACATGGTTTTTCACATTTCAACAATTAAAGTACTTCGGATCTCAAGACAGGTTTTACAAACATTTTCAGGACATGACAGACTTGCATTACCATTCGCACGATGTATAGGGAGTAAGACAATGGATTAAGAGCAACAAGTCAGTGGATACGTCGTTGATAAAACTTCCTGTAAAACAAAATATCATTTCAAAGTAAAGTGTATGCTTTGCATGGCAAATAATTAAATGTTATATCTATGATGATGCACAATATTACATATTTTTAATATTCTTATGCAGCTTGTACGTTTGTCAAATGCCCTAATCTGGTACTTTAATTTAAATGCCAAAATATATATATCGTTGTCTGATAACACTTTGATTTTAATTAAATGTCCTTTATGTTCCGAAATAGGTGTACATTGTATGCTTAAAATCAAGTAGCATTTTGTGGTCCACTTAACCTGTCCTTTATGTACAAAAAATATTTGTATGCTACTTGTTATCGATTCAAGTAGAACTGTACCGAGCTAATAAACTGATTTCTGTGACGAGCTTTGATATGTCGTGTCACCAACTCTGTTTGCTTCAACGTAGTACACACAACGCCACTAATGTTGATATACCTGTTTCTTTTCAATGTTCAACTCACCCACTTCCGCTGCAACCTGCTCGTTTTTTTTTTCATACAAAAGTCATGTAGTATTCCCGTCCGCTTCCCTCTTTCGTCCACTTGCTAAACGCGAGCGCTTGTAAATTATGCATTATACTTTCCGCCCGATAACAAAATGGGGATAGCAAAAAATTATATTATTACCGAGCTCCATTTCACGTAACGATTACTCTGGTTGCTTCTACAACGTTTTGTCCATCCAATGTTTTAGTGCTTTATTGCAACCAAAACCAGTCTTACTCACATTCAGACTGCGTATTGTGGACCAAGTCATGGTTATGGTTAGTCAGTTGCAATAATAGTCTCTCCAGTAATTCCGGTGGTACAGTGTTTTTATTAAAAAGTAATCATGTACCTATGCCTATTATTGCCAGCAGCATTAATATTGCTGCTAGCATATTACACCTATACCCTTCAAAATTCATACCGAAATTTTCCACCAGGTAAGGGAACTAGAAAATACAACTATTAAGGCTCTATTATTATTACAGATTTATACTTTTAATTGTCCATTTGTTTTCAATAGGACCATTTGTAGTACCAATATTGGGGTCTATGCCGGCATGTTGGTTACGCAGACCAACTATCAAATTGCGACAAATCAGACCCTGGGAATACATAGACATGCTCTCTAAGGAATTTGGTGACATTATTGGCTGTTGTGTTTTCAACATTGACGCAGGTATAATATATGTTTATCAAAATATCAATGCGATCCTTGGCAGTTTACTGATCAACGAACATTTCGGGCGTTTGAATCCGGAGTAATTTTATGCTTTGTCTATTCTGTTATAGTAATTCTAGCTTCCCATGAGCTTTTTGAAGAGGTTGCCAATATGGATGAATATAGTGCCAAGTTTGCCCATGAATATTATACATACCCAAGAACATTTGGAAAGGAAATGGGTAATTCAACCAAAAACCATGCAATTTTTGCCTTTAAAAAATATGAAGCATTATGTAAAGTCTTTAACTGTATTTGAAGGTTTGATATTTGCTTGTTCAACCCCTTTGTGGACGGAAATGAGAAAATTCACAATTAGAACACTGAGGTATATACTCAGAACATGAGCATTTGCATAGCACATTATTTTCCATTACTTGGTATTTCATTGATATTTATTTCCGTTAAAAAATGTTTTTCAGGGAATTTGGATTTGGTAAACTGTACACAATGCACAGCGTAATCATTGAGGAGGTTAGCGTTCTCATGAGCGAGTTCAAGAAAAAGATGAAATCGGACGGAGGAGTAATCAAGTTCCGTAATACGTTTTCTCTCTCGGTTTTGAATGTATTATGGTGCATGGTAGCAGGAATTCGCTATGAGCATGATGATCCCAGATTGTTGAAACTCTTGGATCACACATTCAAAATGTCAAAAACAGCCACTTTTGGAAATCCTATTGAGCTTATTCTTCCTTTCACAAGAAAAATCTTTCCTTGGTTTTTCAAAGCCAATTTAAGATACAAGGTGTTCGACGAAATTCATGTTTTGTCCAAGGTACACAACCTATAAACATTAATCATATAGATATGAGGAAGCCGACAAAACTAACAAACAATGCCTATATAACTTACGAACATTTCAGAATTTGGTTGAGGAAAGAAAAGCTGATGGGTTTTATTTGACAGAGCCTCAAAATTACATTGACGTTTTCCTCAAAAAGGTTCACGAGTGCAAAGATGAAAAAGATTCCCTATACACAGGTATTCAAAAACAATGAATTTATACTTTTTTTAACCTCTTAATAATCTCGCTAGCAGTAGTAATTTTTTAAAGATTTCACAATTCTACTTTCATATTGATGCAGCATTAGTGTTTGACAGCGGACAATTTTATTGTTATTTGCAGAACAACAACTTCAATGCATGGTAGCTGATTTGCTTCTCGTTGGAAGTCTGACCTTAAATGCAACGTTAAACTATGGAGTTTTGTTCCTTACAATTAATCCAGAAGTTCAGAAGAAATGTCAGGCAGAAATTGACTCCATTGTACCACGACATTGTACACCTACCATTGACGACATAGAAAAGTACGTAAAAACATTTGCGTATGAATTTTTGCATATTTTATTTCCTCTGTGTGTATTCGATGGGTTTTTTTCTGATGAATATAGAATGCCATATTTTCAAGCATTCCTACTGGAGGTCCATCGCTGTGCAAACGTCGTTCCTAACCCGGTTCCTAGATTAGCTCCTAAGGAGTGGAATTTGCGTGGTTATAAAATTCCAAAGGTAAAATAGTTTCTGTTGAAATGTATATAGTTTTCCTTGCTCTCATTAACAAACAATGGACTAAAAATGAATGTAAAAACGATTTATTTTTATACCAGGGTGCCATAATTTTGTCGAATCATTTCACAGTCAATAAAGACGATAGAATTTGGGGTGATGCAAATGTTTTCAGACCTGAACGATTTATAAATGAAAAGGGAGAATTTGTTCCAGATCCACGTGTGGTAATTTTTGGATTTGGTATGTTAATAAGCTTAATTTTTGCAGAGTGACAAATACTATATTTGCAAAGGGTTGTGGTAAATTTGTTCTGTGTCAATATTTTTGTATATTGAAACTTTTTTCAGGCAAAAGAATATGCATTGGAATTCACTTGGTCAACTCAGTGGTTCCTCTCTTCATAGCATCATTGCTTCAAAAATTTAATTTTTCGGTAGTACCAGGAACAAAACCACCAACTACCGAGCCAGAAATTGGAGTTAGTTTATCTCCAGAAGAATTTCCTGCACAGCTTACTGTCCGTGAAGACTAGCCCTCCAAACTTGCCAATTAGGATTTAATTTAGCATTCATCTATACACAATGAAGTGAGACCTATACTATTAGACGATCGCATTTCCAGATAGAATGGTGTATCTTTCTTACTATTTGAACATAGAACTTACGAACGAGCGTTTAATTTATTGCGGTTTTACTTATTTCTGGTCTTTAATTGATAACGATATGGGTTAAGTAACAAATTCATGTCTACAAATTTGTATTTGACTTGATCTGTATTCATTTTATCAGTACTGAGAATCACTATCATAAATAACTTTTGTTTTAAAACATTATCATGTATTATCCCATAAATAAACGTTATTTTGCCAAGCAGAGCTATGCTATTAGCATTAAAATTCTAATCAATCATCAAATGAAATGTATTAAATCAAAAGATAGCTGCATTAAAATTCTTATCCTGTTGCTCCAAAATTATTTAATGCGTTCATCAAACTTTCAGGGACCATTTCCTCCACCAACACCATAAACGGGAAAGAAAGCACTTCTCCGATACAATTATCATATAAAAAGTCAACATGAATGTGAAAATTCCCTATTCTAATCTGAAAGTCTGGAACTTTTGAGGTTTAAAAGTGTCTTATTGATGGTCGAATGTGATCGAAGAGGAAGGCCATACTCTGCAAAGAAAATGCAGAGACTTTCCAGTAAAATAATAGCTTGTTTGAGCACCAACATCGACCATCTATTCCTTCAAAAAGAGTTTATTAAAAATATGTCGATTTTCTTTAACAAAAACCTTTAACTGAACTTAAAACTCAGATTAACTACAGCAAAATGGATCCATAGCTCACAAGTTTCTTGGTGTTTCTTTGATTTCAGGGATTTCGTAAAACGCAAATGAGGAAGACATGGGAAGTGCTGCAAAAAAGGATGTAGTAGTCGTAAGCAAAATCAGCATCTCATCTTTATTTTTGCCGATTTCAATCTGGTAATGTAGGAAAATAAAAAGTGAAATTTTTGGAAGCATTAAGTATTACGTAAATGGAAATAATAAAACACACACCCGGATACTAGAACAAAAGCCCAAGATTAAAATGCAATTTGAATTAAATGTAGTTATTGACAAGATCTGATAAAGAGATTGGATTGGAATGCTTCCCACAGAAGTACCAATTATGTGACAAGGCGTATATTAAATAATAATAAAGAACACATTAAAGCGTTAACAAGTAATCAAAAACTCTAACAAATATTCCATTGTTTATTAATATGGAAAAAATGTGCATTGCAGTTTCAGTCGTGAGAAAAATATTAGCCATAATAACAGCTTATTATAATCAATCAGCGAGCTTATCTTTAGTCACGTCATCCTGCATAATTTTACTACCTTGATGTGCGCTTTTAGGCTTCAACATAATACATCGTAATTACACCAAGAGTACAACTTCAGAGTGCCCTATTTAAAGGACTATTGGGTACTTATGCTGGGACTGAAGTCTAGCCAATTCATTTCCTTAAAATACTAAACTGCAGTAGTGGAAACGTGAAGTGTACCAAACAAACAAGAAATAAATCTAGAATGCAAATAACTCCTGAAGTACTGACTCATTAACTTTGGGGCAAACTCGCAAATCCATATACCACATATCCTAATAATAAACCTTAGCAGCAATCAGTCAGGAACTGAAATTGAACAATACACAATAAGGCATGAACACGTATTTTTGGATTTTTCCCTGCACTTGACACCAATTCGCAAATAATAATTCATTCATACCGTTTTAGTTTTAGAATATGCCAACGTTTTTACAAAACTCTTTAGTCCCAACTATCATCATACTCATTATTATTATATACACATTCGTGAGCGTTCTCTAAACAATGAAATATCTTGAATGAATCTGCTGCTTACAGAATGGATGCTGTACAAGTTACCTATCCTTTTTGCCTTGTTGATGTCTTGTTAGTTCTGAATGAATTATGATTATGGCTATGACGCAAAATCAAAGTTACTCACCTTTGGCTTTGAGTATCGTCTTAGAACGCAGTATTCAGCCAATGTTACCCAAAAATGCTGAGGTTCGTGACATGTGTCGCTGTAGGTGAGGGTACTGGTACTGCTGGCTGGAATATGATGGAGTAGCCTGTACCATTGACCAAATACCATGAAAGCGGCTTTGACCACGAACTTTTGTCTCAATATTACGCAGTACTGATTTGTATCCCTCTTCCAGGGTGCTAAAAGTTTTCTAGTAACATGTTATTACCAAAGTTGATGATTACAGCATTTTAAGAGTCAGTTTAAAATATTTGCTTCGCATAAAAAGTTTGTATTCACTTACATAGCGCGATCATAAAAGATGGAATTTGCTGATAAGCGCTTTTTATATAATGATTTATCTTAAAACTTTAGATATTGATGAATTTCAATAAAACGCATTTCTTACTATGCACATAAAAGCCTACAGAAGCGAACATTTTAAAGATTTATAAAAACTTACAGTAAAGTCAATATTCCCATTCGATGCAGACCTTTCGTCAATAATTGACCCGAACGCTAACTATTGCATAATTTAGTTAGATTAGATTAGTCATATTTTTAAGAAGAAAAACTCATGAATTTAATAAACATTTGCGGAAAATCTCATATTATAAATTGCTGCTGCATTGGTGTATAATGAATAAAAATTGATTGCTTTTGTGTGGCATCTTACAACGTAATCGTAAACAATATCGCAATCGTAAACAATATCGCAAAAATTCCTAGGAACTAAATACTGCGATTTACGACAGTTATTTAGTATCTTGTAAGACTGGTCTTCTTCTCAACTAGGATCTTTCATTTCCAAACCGCAAGAAAGTCATCGTAAAAGGACTGAATTCGTAGTTTGCAATCATGCAGGCAAGAAGTTAATGAAATAAAATTGCTGTGAATACAATGTAGCTTGAAATAAAAAACTAAGCCATGTTAGTTTATCTCTCTGTCTTTCTGAAAGTTGAATTACTTCTACGGTTTCTGTATTGGCATTTGGCAATCGATGACAATAAACAATGAAATTGAATAGACTGAGCAGACTGAATAGAGCAATTGGACGTTTCTACTTTCCGTTTCCATTTTCCAATGTTTAAAGTTTATTTCTCGTTGCTTAAAAATACAAAACCTTGTGTTGATATAATTGCGAGATATCGAAGCAAACTTTATTTTAAGTTATGTTACAACGAATCCGACATTAATTTCAATTTTTTCAAACTGCTGGGAACGTTCACCACACATACGCTAATGTTGATTTAATTGTTTGGTCCTCCTGAGAAATGAGAAATGTCACACACTTCCGTCAAGTTAAATTAATAGTTTGAGCTACGATGAACAATGTTATCTTCAAGCCTTATTATTGTGTTATCATAAACCTTAAGGTATCATTGTGTATTTAGGTATAATTCGCGTAGTACGCATTTCTTGTACACGTGCGTGTGTTCTAATCGTACATTATGCAACTGAATTCCATTCCATATAATTTGACTAGGAGACTTGGTTTGTAATAAAAACTTTATAAAAACTGAATGCAAACTTTTTGTAATCTGTACTATATGCTTCTTTTATTTGAATCTAACTGCAAAAAGCTTCAACAAGAATAGCTTGGTATAGACATTCACGTTAGAAAATAGCATTAAATATAACATTATCTAGGCTAATCCTCATTAAAGGTCAAAAATATTGCACCAAAATTATTATCTTCGAGTCAAGGGCGATCCTAAAAGACTTGATGAAGAGATTTTTCACATGCATTTACTATATCATCGTATTTTAAATCTTCGTAATCAGCCCAAATGAGTTCTACGCACAGGAATTTTTTTTTACTTTCATTCAAGCTTGAACAATAAAAACGTAAACAATGCATTTATCTGTATGATTATGATACAACGAATTTTTATAGCTAAAATGTGTGGAGACAATTTGTTCTTTGTAATGTAATGAAGATATACATAATAAATTGTATATTTGTAAGCACAAATATTCGCAGTTTAGTTATAAGTAGTTGAAAGAATAAGTTACATACAAACATAAGGATAAAGTACTTTATGCAATATACAACTTAAAAATATATATTTTGAATTTTGTACATTATAAGATACAGGACTAATCATACATCTCAAAACAAATTACAGCAAATAGCTTCGAATTAGAAATTTTGCACTTTGCACACTAGCTCAAAATTAATTATATCGAAGATATTGTTTGGAGGATTGAACAAGATATTACATTGTGTTAATGAATACCGAAAGAATCGTAGAGTTACGTATTGGTACCAGTTTGTGTCTGTCCGTCCGTGTTCATATGAACGGAGAGCCTGAGAGAGATCATCTTGACCAGACTTGGTAAAGTGTTCAGTGATGGCTAATGTTCAGGGTAACCACTCCAAAGGATGGGAGGAGAATACACCTGACCTGGCATTTTCATGCATGGAAAATTGAAAATTGTTTGTAGAGAAAAAAATAAATGCAAGCATATAGATATTGTATAATTCAACAATTTATCAAGTGTTTAGGATATTGAATGCCTGTTATTGATGAACGTGTTTAGTTTATGTCTTGGAAGATGAAAGATGAAACACAGATTGTCTTAGGTCTGTTGTTGAGATTCGAAAATTTGTGAAACATCAGTTAAATTTCGATATGTTCTGTTTAAGAAACGTGTAAACTTTCAAAAGTATACATGTGTTGTTGCTTCGATATTTAACTACATGCTCGCTGGGGGG
>JAQIXW010002396.1:0-15619 GCA_034700685.1 Willowsia buskii | reverse complement strand
AGCTGCTAATTTAGGAGGGCTGAGAAGAGTTTAGTTTCTGTTTGTCGTTTTTTAACCCGACTAGCTTTAAAAAAATTTGTGGAACCAATTGAGTATTAATTTTTATGCTTGTTTTTATTTATTTTGTTTCACTTATTTAAAATTACACATATTATTACAGCGTGGGATGTAGTAGTGCGAGGGAGGAAATTAGCTATTGCAAATTCAGCGCAAGCAATAAAAGATGTTAAGACGACAGAAACTGCCAAATATACTGTTTTCGTATGCTCATTTTGTATACTCAAGTAAACGCATAATGCGTTACATTTTTTCTCATTTCTGGCTTTCCTCCACTTTTCTCTTTACTATGGTAAAGCTCTACTGTCCTGCTAGAGAAATCCGAAAGCTCAAATTGGCTGTAGAACGTGCATGGTAAATAGACAGAGGGAGGGAGAAATTAGAGATGCAAGAGCGGATGAAAAAGGGATTAAATCTTTTGCCGTATTGGGAAGAGGAATATTACGGAGGATCTACTACCAGACACTTCTTCTGCATCTTATGACTTTCTATTATTTCTTTTAATTTCTGTTAACCTTAAACTTCATCATGAAGGAGGGTTTAAAGTTCCAATTTTTAAGATTTTAAAGATTAGGTGATCTCCGCATCACCCACATCTTCCTAGTTTTTATCTTATTTAAAATAGTTCGTTTTTCAGCTAACGTTTATCAGCCACAATGGATTACACCTTCTTTTTACTTGTTAAAATGGACCATCATTGCAAGACTGAGAAAGAGAAGTTCTTAGAATGCCTCTTGTTTACATGCATTGAATAAATACATAAATATGACCACGAGTATTCTTTTTGTTTTCTCCCACCCTGTCTTGAAATATGTGCTAGTAACTTATTCTTATAGGAATAAATATTAACTGATAGAGTAAGTTTTTTCATTGGGACTTGAAGGACGGTCAATAAAATAATACATTGTAAATACAACACATCTTTTGCGCAGCTTACTAGTTTGTAAAAACTAATCTTGGAAAATATGTTTTCGGTCGGTCAGTTGTCAAGTCATTAAATTTTTTACTTGCTAAGATTCTAGGCTCGCCGGCTTGTGGGTGGGTCATGTATTTTATTAAGTGTTATTGCATGGCATTACCAAACTGCACAATCTTTATATGTTTAATGTACATATCTGTTTTTTAAAGCTTTAAAAAATTACAACAAACGGAAATTACTTTTTTCTTTAGCAGGATTGACTTATCACTTAATGTAAACAAACAGTATTTGCTAAGAGAAAGCACTTCCGGTTTTGCAGTTTTCCCTTACAACTCTTACTTCTCTTAGAGGACAATGCCATTGTGTATCCCCCAACTCGACAACCTCCCTCGTAATTTTGTTAGAGGCGGTTTCGTGACTGGTATTATGATTTTCAATGCATCCCACCTAAAAGTTTAAATGAAAATCAAGAATTTCTTCAATTTTATAAAAAATATTCACCCACTCAAGAACCACAAAGTGAAATCACATTGTTAGAAAAGATCATAGGTAAAGGAATATAAAATGGAGCGTTTTTTATTCCCGTGGTAGTTTTCATTTAAACATTAGCGCAGTAGGTCAATGAAAAACTTTCTTTGTAAAATTGAATAATATTATGCATTTATTTTGCAGCACCGATACCTAATTTGTATACTGTGGCTACACATCTACTGAAAGTAAAACCCAGCTAGAAGCGATTTTGTCAAAAAATCATTGAAATCAATTGTTATTTGCTCAGTTCTAATTATTATTTTTACTAAAACGTATTATTTAAATTACAACACGCTACTTATCAACTTGGATCAACAGACCTACAACTCATTTTTTCATAAGAAATGCCCGAGGTGGCCACATGCACTTGTTCTTCCAACTCGCCACAAGAGCAGCATCAACATATTTGCAACGAGATACCCCAAGTGAGTACTTCTAATGTAGAAAGTATTCAAGGAAGCCAAAATACTGCTGGCCGTAGGTGTCAACGATGTAATACCTCTTCGGAATCCTTGCATGTGGAAATCGGGGATGCATCGTCATGGAGTAATCGCATGCAAGATATTCAGGCTTCCAGACGAAATATCAATTATGCAAGAAGATTGGTTCAAGGATTTGGACTTTTCGATATGTGGCTTGCCATTTGGCACTTGATTTTGCTGTATATCAGTACGATTCAGTTACCACCTCAAGGATTTACAGGTAATTAGCCAAAATATTGTCATGTTTCTTAAACAATAATTTAATACAAATTTGTTGTCAAATTTAAATTGTTTGGTACCAAATTTGAAAATGTTTCAGCAAGTACCATTTGGAGATTTGGTGTTGACCCGATAGCGTTTATTGGGCTGCTTGTCTTTGCTAAATGTTTGCTACTTGGATTGGAAAGTGTAAGTTTGGAATACTTCTATCTTTATCTTACATGCCTGTATTTTATGTGACCCACTCATGTCTGACTTTCACTTTCTGCTTTTATATAAATTTACAGGAATCCAATGAAAAAATAATTTGGCGTTGCCGGCTATGGATCTACTTTCAGATATTTTTTCTTCTATATTCTTTAGTGGATCTTCTATACACCGATTATACTAAAGAAATAGGCGGTCTCAAATATTATTATGGACCAGCCAGTTGGGTATTACTGTTTATAAGATTTGTCGCAATTCTTTTTGTAAAGTACTTTACGTCACAGCTGGGAACTTTTGATTAAAAATATTTATTGGTAATCTTATTTCTGTATATAATTTTTGGGGATATTGTGGGCTAAATTAAAATATGACATTACACCTTTATAAAATTTGTGACCTATAAAGTGCATATTTATGAAAACTAGAGTGAACAACTTTTATTTGTCAAATAAAAGAGATTCAAGCTATTATTTCACCGGAAAAATATGACTACACAAATTTTTTTAAAGAAAGAACTTAAGTATCAATAAAATTACATTCATTTATTAATGTTACATAATTTGGCTTCACAGCTTTCCAAAGAGAAATGCAAATATAATCATGGCATCACTTACGATATATTTCGAATTTCACCCTTTCACAAAACAAGTATTTATCAGCATAGACATAAGCATTTTTGCATTACAAAGACAAATGGCCTGAAAAATATTCAAATGCACAATGCGTTCCTTCTTCTTTTCTATCTATCTTTTATTTCCTCCAATTTCTTCCTTGCTATGATACACTTCCGGTGGAACGCTATGGAAAATCTAAAAGCTCTAATCTGATATGGAAAGCCCACAGTATACAATTAAAACCAGGGTGAAAGTCAGAGATGGAAGATGATACAGAAACGATCCTTTCACCGTGTTAAGAAGAATATGGAAAGTTATATAGTGGCGGACACTTCATCTGCAAATTAGCTATAGCTTTTTCATGTAATCTTGAACTACACCATTTATAACATTTTAAATGTTTCCCATTTTTAAACAATTTTTAAGGAGTATTTCCTCATCTATTTGCAGCCAGATATAACATTATGAATAATTTAGTATTCTAAAAAGAATCTTAAGAGCATTTTATATTGGGCTTTTATGAAAAATATATTTATATGAGTTGCTTGTGCTCAATGCTGCAATGAATGCACATTTTACAAAAAGAGGAGAAATAACTGCAGACTGTTTTTTAACAGTGTAACGGAAACTAAACTTTCTTATGAATATTTCATAAATATAATCATTTTTGTTTTCTCAGAACACTTACATTGTGTAGATTACAGATAGAGATATGAAGTAAGTAAGTAAGGTAAGACGGCCCTGTCCCATTTATACTTTTCCTATTAGGAGTTTGAACTTTACTTGGAATCCTACTTATTGCATATTTGGGTACAAAAAATTAGACGGGTACGGTACTACGTTCAGGTGAATTTTAGCAAGCAAGAGTGGCAATGACAGCACATTTCTGATTTAAAAAATCATTTGGGGCTACATGATACATGCAAATAGATTTTGATTTCACACAACGATTGTATAACATTGTTCGTGCGAACACATGTCACTGAAAGAGTGAATGGTATGGAAAAATTAATAAGTTCGATACTATCTTTTTAGTTTGTAGTAGATCTACCGTAATATTACGCAATTTTTTAAAACTTGTGTCTAGTAACAAACCAAGTGGTTATTTTATTTAAACATTAAAAATTTAGAATTGTAAGGGCTTGAAATACTTTAAGTGCTATGAAGATATGTATATTAGGTATATACTATTTGGTATTTACATTGTAAAACTACTTGAATGATATTAAGATTAAGATAAGCTACATATGGGTGGGTGTAGTGCGAGGGAGGAAATTAAATATGGCAAATTCAGTGCAAATAATAGAAATTTGTTAAAACGACAGTAACTGCCATATATCCTGATTTCGTGTGCTCATTTTACATACCAATAATGCGTAATGCGTCATACTTTTCCATATCTTGCTTTCCTCAAGTTTTCCTCTTTACTATGGAAAAGCTCTGCTGACCTGCTAGAGAAAATGTTAAAGCTCTGTGGAACGCTCGTGGCAAACCAACAAAGCGATGGGGAAAGCAGAGATGCAAGAGCGGATGAGAAAGAGATTAAATCTTTCGCCGTGTTCGGAAGGAGACTATCACGGAGTATCTACTAGCAGACAGTATTTCTGTAGCTTATGATTTTTTTTGTTATTCCATTTGACTTTAAACTACATCATGAATCGCATTCTTCCTATTTGTTTAGATAGACCATCAGTACACGAATGAGTAGGACCAGCTCTTAGAATCCCCCTAATTCATTTAAATACATTATAAAACCCTTATTGGTAGATTAGTTTACCTTTTAAATTATTCATGGTGTGACGATTTATAGAAAATTATGTTTCTATAATAAACTTCTAGAAATCTGTAAGAAAAATTATCAGCCCTATAAATTTGCAATATTTTCATATTTCTTATCGCATTCTTTTCTTAAAAGTGGGTCGTCATGTTTTTCATTCATGTTTATTGCATGATATTGCACAACTGCACACTCTTTATATGCCTAATATAAATATAGGCCTTCTAAATCCATAAGCTATGACAAACGGAAATGACTTTTCTTTCTCAAGGTTGACGTATCGCTTCTTGTAGACAAGCAGCTTCTGCCATGAAAGTATTCTTCTTTCAAAACGGTTCCGGAGATCATGGTTTTGCCGCACCATCTTCTCTTGTGGGACAATGACGTTTTGTTTCCCCTAATTCCTCAACTTCCCTCGTTAAATTGTCGTAGGCTGTTTCGTGACTGGTATCATGATTTTTAATGCATCCCACATAAAAATTTAAATGAAAATAAGAACTCTCTGCAAATTAAGAAAAAAGGTAAGTAGGTAGGATAAAAGTAGGAACCCACTCAAAAATGGAAAGTGAAATCACTTAGTTTGTAAAAATCATAAGTAGAAGGATATAAAATGGAGCCTTTTGTTTTTTCCCTTGGCAGTTTTCATGCAGACTTTAAGCTAGTAGGTTGATGTGAAACTTTCTTTATTTGTGATTTTTTGTACAACAAATTGAAAGTAGAAAACATCTTGAAGGTATTTTCTTGCAAAATTAATTCAAATACCTCACCATCTGCCAAACGTTGGTAAGCAAAACTTTACAAAAACATTTGAAGAAGTAAAGTAGTGTATTTATTTAAAAACCTAACACTTACACTCCTTTTAACGCATCAGTGAAATTTCTTTTTAACATAACACGCTACTTCTGTTGTCTTTTTTTAAAGGCCAGGCCAACAACTTTTTATTTTTTTCTATGAGCAATGCCGGAGGTGGCCATATACCCTTGTTCTTCCCAGTCGCTTCAACGGCAGCATCAAGATATTTCCAACGAGATAACTCAAGAGACTACTTCTAATGTGGAAAGTCTTGAAGGAAACAAAATTACTACTTGTCGTATTTGTCGACAACGTATTACATCCTCGGAATCACTGCATGTAGAAATCGGGGATACATCATTATGTAGCAATCGTATGCAAGATGTTCAGGCACCTGGACGAAATATCAAGTATATAAGAAGATCGATTCAAGCATTTGGACTTTTTGATATGGGGCATGCCATTTGGCACTTGATTTTGCTGTATATCAGTACGATTCAGTTACCACCTTATGTATTTACAGGTAATTATTAATTAACTAATTAATTATTTGAGTAAAAAGTGACCTTACGATTAGTTTCATTGTTTGCTTAAAACCGAATTAATTTTTTTTATAGCAAACATCATCTGGAGATTTATTGTCGACCCGGTAGCGTTTATTGGGCTGCTTGTTCTTGCTGAGTTTCTGCTACTTGGTTTGGAACACGTAAGTTACGAATAAATGTTTTTATCTGACTCACTAAAGTTTGACTATTACAGATAATTTATGCTATTAATTTGAATCTACAGGAATCAAATGAAAAAGTAATTTGGCATTGCCGGCTATGGATATATTCTCAGCCGTTGTTTCTTCTATATTCCATAGTGGATCTTCTATACGTCGAATATCCTGAAGAGATAGGTGATTACAAATATTATTATGTAACAGTCAACTGTATATTACTGAGTATAAGACTTGTCTTCATTATTTTGGTCAAGTACTTCATGTCACAGCTACGAACTTTTGATTAACGAATAGGGTTTGATAGTCTAATTTGTATAGTTAATTCTGGGGGCAAGTGTGCATATTTGTAATATTTTAGATGCATGCATGTACTATTTAGCAATTTAGTAGTTCTCACCTGTAATATTTTTGATAATACTACTTTAAACTCATGTGCTCAAATTTACAGTTATTTGGTGAGAATGTCAAGCATTCCAGTGAATAACAGTTTTTGACTCTATAAAAAAACTATTAGGTAATAATAATTAAAAAGTGAAATTGTCGTCTTAGCTGGGTGGTGTTACATTTATTATTGTTGGCATTTATTTAAGTCATATTGAAAGCAAGCAATATAATATACTTTTCGTTTTTTATTTTTAGAAGAATCAAATTAGCGGTATTCATTGCAGTTTGCAGAAATAACAAATTTTTTTAATGAAAAATAAACAATTTTTATTTCTACTCTTCTACCACATTTGTTGAGTGAGTGAGTACCATTTCAGTGAAAACGAATAAACACTTTTGCAATTTAATTCTTCGTTCTATATCGTCATGTGCCATCCCTTCTTCAAGTCCCATAACGCTTTATAAAAACCAACAGTTGGCTATAGAAAGGATCATGGATCTTCGGTTCCTTCTGCTTCGATTGGTGTTGGGGCTCATTCTAGTTCATGCGATATTTGATGGAGTTTACCTTCATTTTGACTTCAAAAACGTGGTCGGAAGAGTTGAGACGATCTTGCTTTTGCTCTTTTGTATAGCGTGTACTGCTGTTATTATATTATTGCTTGTGATAATGTGATAATAAGAAGCAGCGAATTCATGCTTTTAGTCAACGGCAGCATGCATATTGCAAATACTGGTTACTGGTCTCTCTTTCCATTGCTTTTTACAAGAATGAGTTATGTTGTGTGTAGTTTTTAATTAAATTTGTTCTCTGGAAAAACTTTCCGCTAGCATTTTTTTTAAATATTTCTTTTACTTTGATATGCAAATTTATAATTTATATAAAAAAAGGAATGTATGACAACCGATTGTCATGGCATAGTTCTACTGGCATTTGGTGTCATCATAAGAAGCATTTCGGCTTTTTAATTTAGGCGTAAGTAATCAATTTAGACATTTTAAAGTGACAGCAAAGTTCTCATCTGACGATGAAAGATTTTCAATGCTGATTCTTTGAAAACTTTTCTGCCAATTGAAGATTCGCACTCATGCAATACTTGTCACTCACAAAATCTGAAGATCAATCTCCTGTCGTATTTGAAATAATAATTATGCAAAAGCTGACGTGGCTTAGTCACTAGAATGTAATGTTTTAGTGATATTGCTTTCTTTAATGTAAATGTAATAAAAATTTAATATTATACTTTGAGGTTTTTGCAGGATGGGGGAGGAATTGCTGGTTATCTTCTGTATTGGTTTAAAATATGATTTCTCTTATTTCTACTGAATTTTACATTTAAATTGACTATAAACTATAACTTTATAGGAAAATTCAAAATTCGTTCAACATAGTTTGTAAGCAGCACACAGTTTCAAAATTTTACCTGCAATTCTTAAAGCTAATTTGTTTTAAAGCCGCATTTCCGCTCAGTTCTCTGATTTAGAAACCATGAGTATCCAAATCCTACTAATTACTCTGCTTTTTATGTAACGCTAAGAGACTGCGAAAGTGTTTGCGAACTCTCCGTTTTCAGGAGAACTCTGCAGACAATACTTGTTACTTTGGGTTCTGGCAATCATGACATCGCGTTCATCTCTTTCGACCTGCAGGACTGCGACTTATCCCTAAATCTGTCTCGCTATATGCTACTCAATCGCTATGTAAACGTCAGTTTTAAGTATACCTTTCCTTCTAACCACAGACAACCGTTTCTCACCATCATCAAAAGTGAAAAGGGAAATATTGATCAGTTTGTCAAGTTTGGAATGCAGCCCTTCACAATATTCATTGCAACAACAAGTCGTATCTTTGATAAAAATGAAATCATCGGAGAAAACTATTTCTCACTTTGGCAAATAAACTGGCCTTCAATAAAATTAGTACTCTTTCCCTTCAAAACAGAAGAAAAGTTGAGCATAAAATACACTGTCCTATGCAATGGGTATTGCAACCAAGAATCCTACACAGAAAACGCAGACGAAAGCTTTCTCATCTCGACTTTGAATCCGGTAGTGCTGCATCGAAAACTGTTTCGCCTTGGGAACCAAAAAAACGTGGATGTCATCCAATACGTGTGGTATCCGGAGTACTTCAAATATTTTGCTCACAATTTGTTAGCCTGCTGGTATCTGCTTCATACAGAAGCATTTGTTTTCTGCAACCCTGAGCTAATGTCATCAATTCTCCTACACTTCTACCACAACATCACGATTAACATTTTAAATAGAAATGATCCACTTACATGGAAAATTCCTCGCGTAAAGGAAACCGGTCAATATCTGATTAGTAATTATTTGTACACAGAGCGCGGTTATTCCCACTATTCCCAATTCTATAGGCTGAGTGGACTCCAGTTAAGTCATTTCCAAATAAAACAACTCGTCTACTGCGTAATCAACAAGGAGGAACTCAAACAGCGCACATTTTGGATTCGCTTTTCCACCTGGACGGGTCCATTTAGTTTCGAAGTTTGGGGAATTTGTTTGGCAACAGTTCTAACTTTCACAATTATTGAGTCCTCGAGGAGACCTAGTCTTTTTGATGCCCACATCTGTCTAGATGTTCTCGGGGAATTCATCGGAGCAGCTTTCCCCACACACATTTTTCATGACAAACTTTTCCTAATTCTGAGTCTGGTGGGCATGCTAGTGTGGAACGTGTACGGAAACGAGATTCTAAGTCTCCTCACCATTCCAGACCCACCCAAAATATTTTCTTCTTTGCTGATGCAATGCAAATGCTGATGTTTGGATTCAAAATAATATGGCCCGCTTATTTCTGGGATAGCCCAGTTGAGGTGCATTACAGCCTTTTCGAGGAGAAGGGCCTGCTTGATGTCCTAAACAACAGTTTCCACATTCTTAGAAAATCTATGAATCTTACGGAGGAGGCAAGTCTTGCTACGGAGAGGTGTGCTAAGATAATAGACATCGACGTTCAAGCATATGCACAGCTTTTAAAAAATACACTCGTAAATGATCTTGGCAAGGAAGATGCAGAGTGTTATGTTTTACCAGAAATATTTGAACAAACACAAACTTACAGAGAGATTTACACGATGAATCGAGTCTGGTTGTTTGAAACTTACCCGATAATTGTGGAAAATGGGCTTAGAAACAAATGGGAAGAGTGGGCGCTGGCGGCAAGAAGGTATTTTAGGGGATTGTCACTTGATAATCCGAATCCGAAAAAGCCAATTCCGGGGGACCAAATCGAAATTGAGAGTATGCTCGCGGTTGTGGTCATACAACTGGTTGTATTTCTCATTGGCTTCATCTGTCTGCTGCTTGAGTGCAGAGCTACGCCGTCTACCCAAATGGCTGAGAAGCCCTGTGCACAAAATCAACAGTTTGAAAATTCGGAGGAATTTTTAAGAAGTGGGGAGGGCGGCACAATTAATACTATAAAGGTAAAAAAAGGTCGGAATATCTTGAGGTCAAGTGTGAGTGAAGAAAAATTCTGAGAAATAGAAGCAGCACAGATTTGACAAGCAGCGTTGATTCAAATGTGGGCTTCACCAGCAGTAACCTCTCCTGAATGTCCAGAGATATGTTGAAATCTTAGATTTTTAATGGCAACGGTGTTACAACTTTAAAGACTAAACCACACATTTCTAAATAGAAAAATCACGACATTTATTCGCACCTTTTTTTCTAGCCTCATTACTGTCATTACATGATTTTTAATAAATTTTAAACATGACAATGATTGATGCAACTTGAACGTGAGTTTGCGTCTAACGTTTTCAAGAAAAGTAAAGGAACAGAGCTTTTTATCCCCGAAATACATTCACAAAGCTGTTGCAATTAGGTAGTTAGGTAGAGGAACAATTTGCCTGGACAATTAAATTTCCATGACAGCAACTACAACACTCAAAATCACTAATTAAAAATATGTATGCATTAGAAAAAAAGAGGCTAAGAAGCGTCCTAGTTTATTTGAGATGCCGCCATATTCAAACCCATTACAATCAACTATCACTTTATCCAATACTTTACACTCATTGCTTATCAACTGCTAGTAAAAACAATTGTTTAAAATTGTATTTTTTTAAAATTTACTAGCAGTTAACTGTTCTGCTTTATTTTGAGCTATACCTCATACAGTTGTCCACTTGATGTCATGCAAAACATGAAAGGGGCATTTCTTCGTTTTCCTAACTTTAGTTCATATTCTCATTATAAATGGGAATACAACGTTGGTGAATGGAATTTTATGATAAAATGATTTTTATTGCATAGAAGATTAAGTAAAGTATCACAAATGTTAAGGCAAATTGTTTTTCTTAAATGGAAATTTTTATTTTTAGAAATATTTACGTTTCACTAAGCACTTAACAAACTACCATAAGTTAACCGGTCACAATGTAAGCCTTAGCTTGTTCTGACTTTTGAAAACAGGCTTTTGATACCGTGTACAATTAAGAGTGTGTTCATAAGACACAAGTATTTAATTATAATCGCTACAAAAACATAAATAAATAATTGTACTTAAACGTTTATCCAAAAAAGGGAAAGTATAAAATGAGCCACAGGTCATTCCTACAGGCCTGAGAGCTTTGATAGCTTTAACATGAGATCTCACTTCCCTTTTACAAGAAGGTTTACAATGACACAGGTGCATGTGAGCCGATTTCTCCCTTATTTTTATCAACGCCTCACTTTTTATTCTGCAAACCACAAACAGCGTCAGAAACAAATAAAGGATAAAGGCAGCCAGTAAGGAGACTGTTGGAAAAACCCAGTATATTTCCAAAGGAAAGAACACAAAGCCACGAATAGTTACCACATTACAGACGAAAAATATAACAAAAATAATTTCCATTGCATTTCCTACAAGATGTTTTAACGATTCCAGCAATATTTGAAATGCAATTTGGAAAGCAAAATAAAACCTTATAAAACGACTTTCCATTTGTGTGCCATTGTTTCCCGGAATTTGCACCAGTATGCTTATGTTTGAAACAAACATATCGGTTACATGGGCTAATAGACAAAATAAAAGTGAAAAGAAACGGCATGCCTTCAACTTTTTCAATCCATTGACCATATCTTCAGAGTACTTGATAAGTACAGCGGCTTCACTCCATAGGAGACATGACATAAATCCTAAAGCAACTGCTAAGGTAACCTTAACAATGCCATTCTTTTCAGAATCCAACACTACCCAAACGCAAGAACCGCATCCAACAATGCAGGCTACAAAGAAGACATTGAAATACCAAAGCCAGTAAGTGCAAGATGTTTTCTTGGATGTTTGAAACATTTCCTGGTTTGAGTTCCACTCTAAGATTGTGGTGTCTTTGGACATGAAATTGAAAAGAATGTTGTGGAATGACAAAGCATAAGAAGTGTAAAATGTGTAGTGCTCTCTTAAGGTTGGCTATTAATTTATGTGGCAACGAATTTGGATTTGACGAAATGCTGAGGCACTTGCAAAATAAAATTAAATAAACACCTTTTTTCTGCGCAGTTTGTGACGCCATTTTACTTTTTTCAATCTACAACAAATATAAGCAAGTGATTTTAAGAGGGTTGTGATCCGTATTATATTTATTCGTATTTATTTATTTATCCGTCTTTAAAAAATTCAATATTATATGCTTTTGTATTATTCATTGTGCTGCTTTTAGGAAAGGATAATTTGTATTTAAATGCATGTACTAACTGTTTAAGGTGAAGTGAGCTGCGCGGTTAAGTGATTATTTTTATTATATTTGAATGTATATAAAATTTATGCGCACATCCATAACGCAGTATATACTTGGCAAATAGTGCTATGTGCTCAGCCAGGCAAACCAATTTTAGATTGCTTTAAAGAAATGAATATGGTTTGATGTCCCTTTCGCCATTATATTTTAGAGTTTGCTTTTTAGAAAAAGTAAACAACTTGAGCTTTTACGTAAGAAACGTAGACATACTGACAACCAGAAAGTCGCATTCCTTTACTTCCAAATAAATGTCAATTGAGCCTGTCTATACACGGTTGTATCATAAGATATTTGAATAAGCTTGAAAATGCGTCATGTTTTTAAAAGATCAAATTGCTTTTTTATTAAAAGGTCGAATTGTTTTTGTTCTCGTCCATTCGCTCTCATTTCAAAACCAATCTTTGTTAATTTTATTTTTTGATAAATTAGCTATGATATAAAACAATCATGTTAATAGAAAACAATTCACATAGTTGTATCATTTGTTCAATAGCCGTGGTTTTCTTTATAAAGAAACATCTGCTAATATAAATCATATCAAAGTACTAGTGGCTGTTGTGATTTATTTGATGAGATGTGAAAATATTACTGTAACTTACGAAATAATGTTTAACGTGAATCAAGAGTGAGACTAACTTTTAAGGATAAAAATCTGGTGACTTTAACTTTGGGCTAGGGAGAGGACTACCATTTAAAAAAATTGACAACGTATGAAATCAAAATATTTGAGCATCCTTAACTGGATTTACCCGATATAAATTAAAATTTAGGAGATAACTCCAATTTTTAATTGTCCCCCTAAAATGATGCTTTACAGTGCAAGCATATTTAAATTCTACAATTCGGTTTTCCGACTGCATCAGAAATTATCTCCATGTGTTTTTTATTGGAATGAGGAACTTGAGTTATTTCAAATTAACCAGAGCACCGAGGCAAGAAAAAGTCGCAATTTCTTTAGTATCTGGTGCTTTAACACATTTGTTGTCGCAGGGCTAATTGGATTCGGTAGCTGTTTAGATGTAGTTTTTAACCGACGATTCCTAAGTCGGCCGCTTGTATACCTTGCCATTGGATTAGGGTCAATGTCTCTTCTGTACTGGGCCACAGCATACGTTTTGATCAGAAATAGCGAATCATTTGTCAATGGACTTGAACGTCTGCAAAGCTTAGCCTTCATCTTAGGTATTGAAAAAAGTAACAAAATATATATAAATATTCAAAATGCATGTACAAGTTGATAATTTTCATATAATTAAAATTCATATAGATGTCAAATACCAAAATATGCCTCTCCAAAGTCGACGTCATTTTCACTCAATGAGATACTGGAAAAATGTCGTTTATATCTTCAAGGCCTTTTCGTTGGTATTGTGCTTAACACCTCTGTTATTTTCTCTTGCTACGGATTATCTCAATTTAGACCCCTTTTATTACACTTTTAACAAGTTTCTTAGCAAATCTATGTTTTGTTCCGTAGAAAATACTCCGAAATGTTCCGAAATATTACAGAGTTTTGTGATTTTTCTTAGGATTTTATGCTCATTTATTTGTGTAGTTGAAGCATGTCGCTTCTTACTTCTAATTTTGTTACTGTTTATGTATATTATGGAACTATTCACTTCATGTCTTCAAGTTTTAGAATGCTTATGTCCACCAATATTTAAGTCCATAGTGTGCAAAGCTGAATTGTATCGTCATTTTTTCAAGTGGTGGAGAGCATTTCATGTGGTTGAGTTGTCAATAAGGGACACTTTGTACACCTTTATTGCCGTTTTAATGGGTGATGGTTTTGTAATATTTCTCCTTTGCAATTCTGCGACTATTAAGTGCTTCGAAACTTTACCTTTAACTTTGTACGTGTTTATTCCAACGTTGTCGGTGTTTCTGGTATTTGTTGTATTCGTCTTTCTTCAGTTGGCAGTTGAGGTTCATATAAAAAGTTGCAAAATTTTGCGAAAACTGAATATCAACTACGCATCTAATTTTGTTTTGTTGAATCACGGTGGTGGAAACAGGGAAACAAAAGCTGTGAAAAGAATTTGTCGTATTCTTCACCCATTTTCTTTAAGTTGCGGATCTTTCTACCCATTACAGAGAGGAGCCGGAGCGGATTACTATTTTCACGTGATTGTAAGAACTGCAGATATGGTTCTTCTGCCCATTTGGTAGGTTATGAAGCTACATTACTGGCGCTTAAGAAGCAAAGGTAAATATCGTTTCTAAACAGAATTTTATATTTTATTTAAGGGTTGTGAGTAAAAAATGATACTCATTGAGTAAAATCGCTGTGGGATTTTATGATAATTTTAATCACACATTTGAAACATTAATTATCAATAATATCATTTAGTTACAGTCATATGGCCGGTTACACGCGTCCTTTATTTCATGTTCATTAGATAAAAATATAAATAGACTGACTAATAGACGAAATGATTTAATTTCAATCAGTATGGGTGTTTAAAGGACTCGCATAAAAACATTTTTGAAATATTATTCGACATGGCTGTAGTGATGCATCAGCAATTTTACAAGTACAAACCATCTTAGCCGATGCCAGAATCATAATTATCACCAAAATTGCATCCATATGGACAAAATTCAATTTACTTCTGATAAAGTCCATTGAACACACTTAAAGCTTAGCAGCATAAAGGATCTACCATACTCATCTTTTGCTGATATTTTCTTAGCATTATATTTTGTAAGTTCCAAACAAACACTTGCTCGCTTTCTTCATTTAATAAATAGTTTAAGCTGATGATTATTTTAAACACTTCAAAAAACTATCTTTTCTTAAAGCAGTCAACTATAACGTATTAACAAGTACTTGTACCGCTTTCGTTAGGCTGCTCTTCTTACCTCTTAAACTAGATACTGTAGACCATTTTTAATTTCTTGAAAATTTTCAATCATAACTCATTCGTTCTTGCTTCAGTAAGATTGTCTCGTCTCAGCATGCTATAAATTATATAGATTAATTTCTAAAAATTTAATCGCTTATGGACCAGGCCCAGGAATCGACGAAGTCGAAGTAAATATCCAGTATTACTAATACTGTATTAGCTACAACAAAGCTTCGCATGAATATGTTCAGTCTACACGCATTACTTTTGCTCTTAATAAACTGCAAAATCGTATGCACCATTCTTATATTTCCAAG
>JAQIXW010002395.1:0-15620 GCA_034700685.1 Willowsia buskii | reverse complement strand
ATAGCAATTCCAAGCAAAAAACTATAAAAGAAGACAAATAGTTTATTCAATATTACAAGCTTAATAACAAGTGTAAAATTATAACCGTGTAGAGCTACGTTATGTGGTATGGTAATGTAAGATAGTTAACACGTTTTTGTTTAATTCTATTGTTGTATGGTTGCATTACAGCGTGTCATAAACTATTAAGAAACCCATTCATAAAGTCTGTGTGACATGACGCCTACGACATTCCTATTTATCTTTTGTAAGGACTCTATTTTTTGTTATGGACGCTGACTTGGTACTTTAATTTCATGATGTTTATAAAATATTGGAAATTCCCGAGTGCTTTCATGCCAGTGCAGTTTATTGCATTTCCAAAAAGAATCAGTCTCGTTATTATACAAAAATGCAAACCCACATATCGTATAGAGAAGATATACCTACATGAATTACGGAACAAGCCTGTCAATTCAGTACTAAATATCACGTAGAGTCTCAAAATGTTGGTAATAATTTGTGCAAAACTGCATAGTATATAATCATGATACATATAGCGTTAAGAGTTAAAATATTATCTTCTCGTCAAAATGCAGCAAATAAGATCAATGAAGTTGTTCTTTTGTGATTTGTGAAATGTGATATCAATCTATACTTACCTACGCATTATCTTCCTTGAACATCTTTTCACGAATTTGGACAAAATGGAATGAGTTGTAATGATCATTTGAAGTACGTGAATAATGAGACTTGAAGCACTCAAGTCTGCGTGTACAAACAAAAGAAACTGTAGCAAAGGTTATGGGTCAAGAAAAGTAAAAGGGAAAATATCAATCTCAGAAGGATTACGAGTTTATATTATAATATTATTGTGAGTGTACAGTATTTTGTTTAGATGCTTGCTGTGCCCATCCATCATTTTGATTGATACTACTCTACTTGCATATTACATACATTAACGAAAACTCCATTGTTAGTATCTGTCATGGAGGACTGCGAACTAAGTCGACTGGGTCGATAATTTTTGCAAGTTTTCATGCATGAATTCTTCATTGTGCGAATTATTTTTGGCCATTATTATGTCCATACTAATCAGTACATTTTTTATACTTACTTATGGCTGCAATTTTTATATTTCAAAGAAGTGTTATCTTTAACAATTGAGCTGCACCAAACATAAATTTTTATGTGCATATACATAATAATCTATTTCTTGTCTAGCATCCTATAAATCTTGAAAAATGTAGTGGAACTGCTCCCATTTTACTGTCAACCTGCTGATTACCTCGTCATCAGGCGCACCTCCACACTTTTACTACACATTAGGTATTGTCATCATTTTATGAGTTTATATATTTACCGATGCGTTGTTTCAAAATAACTTGCACAATTTGGATTTAACATTAAATCAACTATATGACTGCTAATTGCATTTTTAATTAAAATTCTTGCGTCTTTAAACACGACCATAATATGCATTCCACATGGTAGCTGCTGTCATGTAGCTGCCAAATGTGGATACAACTTAATAAATTCATAAAATCATATGAAATCATAATTAAGTAGGTATTTCGCATTTCAAAATGTCTTACTTTCACTAACATTCAATCAGAATTTCTGATTTTTAATGAAATAAGTAGTCAAAGACATTTGCTTCAATTGCTTCAAACGTGAAAGGCTTTTTAAGAGCTCATTACTAGTACTGTTACTGCTCTTCATTTGGGGCAAGACCAACCACAGAGCCAAGATGTCTTTTTTATAATTGAATACATCAAAAATGCTGCATCGACTTAAGCTTTAAAATGAAAACCGCGATTATGATTTACAGAAGGTCGTATATACAAATTGTACTGACAGAGAGAGGATCATGTATTTTAAAGAAAAGGTTTAAGATTCGTCCTCCCTCCACTCATCCACTCCAATTTGAATTTAATTTCACTAATGAAGTGATAGCTGTATTACTGCTAGATAAACATTTTATTCATTGTGTCTACACTACTACATACAATCAAAGGCATTGATAAAGTCGCGACTCCACCTTCACGTTGTCATCCATGAAATGTCTTTTTCTGATTCAATAGTACAACTTGCACAACTGCGCCACTACCAACTACAGCAAACCCTGACAATCCTTTTATGCACGCCTTGACATTTCGATGACGAAGAAACTTTAATAGTCCTTTCTTCCCAGAACAAGAGATGAAATTGAGCCGATCGTTTGATACTTGCAAGCTAAAAAAGAAAATGACATGCCCACGTACTCAAATAAAAATTTGTAATCTAGCCAGCGTGTAAGCCTATAAGACTCGCTACTATGTATTACTGTTCAAGAGAATAAAGTTCATCAAACAAATAAATCTCGCAATGAAAACCATCTACGGCAGAGAATAAAAAGTGTGGTAGAATAGGATCAAAGGCAGTAATAAAAAGACGTCCCTTCTTAAAATTTGTTCTACGTGAGATAAGCTTACATAATAAAATTCTCTTATCGTTTTTCTAAGGAGAATCACAAGTCCTCACTGTGAGTTCTAAAATCGTGAACCCCCTTTACATTAATATTATTCCATCATATTGTGCTTTAAGCTTAATCCGTGAAATGAATGCGTGCACACACAAACACACAAATCAGTAGTTCCTTTCGTGCAGAAGCAAAATAATTCTGAGGAAAGAATGCGTAATAATGAAAGATTATACGAGATTTGCTGTCAGGCTTGTCAGCTTACTTACAATAATGAAACGAGGATTTTTATTTATCTCCCTCACCATCTTTATGCACTCATCTAACTTAAGTATTTTACCCTGTTCCCTTGTACTCAATGATATCTTTCACTTTAAATCTCCTCCAAGTCATAATTTATGCCTTAAAATGCCTTCCTGTACACATTTAGTGCTCAACCATGTAACTTCTTGTATAGCAACTGGCCAAATACAAAGATGTGTTAGAGAACATTAAAATACGCACTATTTAAGTACCAGTAAATAAACTCCCCTTTTGGCACATTCGCAAACAATTTTGCTTATAAGAGCTTGAAGAAGCACGCTGTAAAGGTAAAAGAGCCAAGGCTAAGGGCTATAATATGTACAGGTGAAACATTCTTTAGGATTGTGTGTGATTTCGTAATAATCATCGTTTTGTCAATGATAAGCGTGTATGAGCAATAGCGTGTTTAATATCATGCGACAGGAGGATACTTAACGAATACCAAATACATAAATGTATCACCATAAATAGTACATGCCTTTCTTTCTTCCACCTATAAATACCTACGGACTACATCAGCATAACCAGTTTCATTCACGTCATTTACCAATTTCGAATTCCAAATACAAATAGAACAACCGTGTAATCCTCTTCTCTTTCTGTGTACTTTTTTACTTATAATCTTCACATAATGACGTTGCTTAGCTCTTCATGTGGTAAGAAACTAACGACGAGACATTTTGCAAGTACACATCATAATGCATAACAAAGCAGATTATTGCATTTCGGATGACAATGCAAAGAAAAAGTCACGTAGGTTGAATCTATGTAATATATGTATTTAACGTAGAAACAAATAAAAATTGTGAGAAGATGCTAGATCGTTTATTGTTCAACACAAAAAACATTATTTAACCCAATAAACGTATTTTACCTGCAATTCTCAACTAGACTCAACTCATACACCCACACCTTACGTGTAATCCCAATTATGTGGTATGTCATTACAAGTAAGATATGTGTGCACCCATATTATTACGGTGTTGATTTTGAGTGCTTTTGTATTCCTTATAGTGCCGTTTGCAGAAGTAAGTTTTAATCGATGCACGTAAACTCGATTTTGCACGTAAACATTCTTTTAGCAATATTCTTTTACAAACTACATAAAAGCAGTTACGGATAATTCGCTTGATGTGTATGCAATAATGATGATATTCAACTTGAACCTTCCAATCGCATTTTCTTAAACGCTCATTGCCACCATCATACTCATCAGTCTAATTACTGCATGTACACAATACAAGTGTATTTATGATTTACACACCTACTTCTACCCTTTCCATGAAGTTCAAACGATTTCTATAGAGGAATGCACATTAGTGTAGTACCTCGATTAATTGAGGATGTAGTCTTTTGGAGTGTAAAATTGCAAACAAAAATTATTATCGTTTACATAAGGCGCATCTTCATTTCTTCAAGTTGCTTTCAATTTTCAAGTTCATTAAAAAATTGACAACATGGTGTTTTCATCATGAATTAAGTATACATGCCCATCATTTTTCGGGAATCTCTTGTTTTGTCCCATTTTTCACTAATAACCTATAATGTTTTACAAAAAGATCAAACGAAATCTCTTACTAATTTACAAGAATCGTCTTCAATGCGTAATGGACCATTTATTTAGGAAAGTAACACTCTTATGTTTGTTGTCTTTATTTTTTTAATCATATGTAGGTATTTAAAGTTAAAGGCAAAGTAAATATTTTTGTAATAGTCTTGCAAATTCCTTGATTCTTCTTTCTAAGAATTGAATTAAGAACAAATACCTGCAAGATGTATTACAATTTTTTTCACGAAATCTTATGTATTTTAAAGATGTATATATAGCTGACATGACCCCATTGCTAAAGTCATGTGCATTCTATTTATTTAGTATAATTTCTATTTATTTGTAGTTTAAAAACTATTGCAGTAACAACAGTCTCATTGATTTCTCAAGCGTACTTAATACTTAATATACCATTCTATTCTAAACAAATTTGATGTCCTTAATCAACAAAAATGTGATCGGTAATACATCATAAGTAGATTTCAAGATTTTAATGTTATACATCAAATATATACCGTTTTCTTATTTCTCATCACTCATGCATACAGGTGTGCTAAGACTGAATGATCACAATATATATACCTATCTCACTGACACAATGATGACGTTAAATGAGAACTCGTTCAGGATCTACATACATACAGGTTGTGTAGCAGCCAAAAGTACTCCTCCGCAAACACAAGAGGGGATCATGCAAGGATTTTACTAATTCGTGTATCATGTTGGGTATATACTAATATTAATAAAATTATATCAACACAGAGACCGCAAAAACTGCACAAAAGAGTCAAACTGGCTACTGCCTTTTGAAACTAAAACACAATATGATACACTTTTTTCACAATAAATCTTATAAATGCTTGCTGACAAATGGCAAGCTAAAGGAATTATAAGCAATGCCAAATATTATTATGTACCTATATTGATTTAAGCAAAAACACAAGTAGATTAGCACGGTAATTTATCTTATGGCTGTCTTCTTACATTCATAATATACGTAATTATCCTTTACTATATAAAACAACAATCTCTGTATCAAGAAAGATAAACCAAGATCTAAATATCATATGATTGCGGCTGTTTTTATTGCCATAAGGGGCTCAGTATGGTTCTCTTACTATCATATATGCAATTAGCACATCAACTACATACCATGTGGTTAAGATTAACCTGCAAAAATACGTGCAAAATAGTCGTTGGATAAGTATAGGCACAAATTCAGCAAATTGGTATATCTACAACTTTCCATGCTGACATTGCAATGTCAAAACTAATCTGAACAAAAAATAGCATGAATAGTTAAGAAAAATCACCAACTTCTCTAGAAATGCAATATCATCATATATTGTGTATTATGTACTTTACCAACGTTTCCACTTCGATCATCATGCATGCGAGTGGGGTTGATAAATACTAAAATACCTAATATTTTCTGCACTTGTATTGCTACCAGGTTCATGGACGATGAAACGATCAATGATTTAGATGAGAATGAGAGCTTATACAATCCTACAACAACACAAATTGTTGCACGTTGTGAAGTGCCGACTGCCAAGTGGAAGAAAAAGATGTCTAAGAAATCGTTGAGATGTTTATTTTTTTAACTTTGGCTAAAAAAGCAAATGTAAAAAATGGAGTTTTACGTTCGTAGTTGTTCTCTTTTGGAATACGAAATCAACCAAGAGGCTGACGAAATATTACTTGACTAGCATACTTATAAAGCATATTGGGCATTTCAAGTTTGGAAATTACTCAGCTTTTCATTCAATTTATGTTTCAAGTGCTAGTTTTCTAGCACCATAAATTTTTGCATTGACAATTCGACTTGTCATGGAAGATCCATTGTCCATTGCATGATAATGTAAATTCGTTTCGGCATTTGAACAAAGAAAGGCAGCCACAAAATTACAACGCAATGCCCATTTATTGCATACTAGTCCCATGAGAATACATAATGTGAATAAAATGCCCTCTTTTAAAGTGATAGCGAACGCGAACCGCTTTAACACTTTGAATTAAAATTACCCGCAAATAATCGTAAAAACCAGTCGCACATCTCGTGACTTTATTATGACAAAAATGCAATGAAAGCCACTAATCTTCACAAGGAGGTGTAAAGTGTAAACTTTTTTACTTTTACTTTATGTTATCAAAATGTATACAAATATAGACAAATGAAATTTTATTAAAAAAGCTGAGACCATAAATGACTATCAAGTATATATATACGTATAGCTCGTGTTATTTTATGAACATAATGCGTTATGGCATGAGTCTCGAGTGGGAACTTCAAATTTCAAGAGAGCATCATTTTTGTCGATCATAATAATATATATTTTAGTATTCCTTTCATTTATTACTGCTGCAAACACTTTCTCCTGACCAAGTGCTAAAAATTCTCCACGGGAAGGTAAAATAAATGAAAGTCAAGTGGCCATAACATGACAATAAGTATAGTGGTATACAAGCGAATGAACAAGGAAATTTTAGTAATTTTACAATGTTGCTTTTTATGGCTTCATGTTTCACCCTTGCATACGTACGCTATATTCACTTTTTATAGTTTTTATAATTTTTTATAGTTTTTACCCTATCTTGTCCTTGCTATTAGCAAAGTTTTACAAACATAATTTTGTCAATCCAAAGAAAATGTTTATGATAATTCATATGAATTTCTTTGGTGTAGTTTATGTATATTTGAATGGTATTCTCTGAATGATGGGTAAACATTTCCTCTCTCATGAGGAATAATGCTTTCATAATATAATGTTGATAGTTGATGATAACACTTCAATAACGCTACATTTTATAAATATTTGTTTTTGAATTGTCGTTCAGTAATTGCACGGAGTAGCCTCTGTAAACATTAAAAGTTTCCTCAAATCATACAATAATTATTCAGGGTATCATCTTTAGCAGTTTCATCAAAATCCTGATAATTTTCTTACATACCAGTTGAATGTACGTTATTCTATCGTAAATAATTACTTTGAATGCTTTTGATTATCCCTTCGAAAATTAAAATATTTATACAAAACCCTTACAAATAACTACAAGATCAGTATGAATTGGTAAACAAAAAACTATCATCCGCATCCTTTCACATTAAACAACTGGTAATCATCATTTGACGGTACACAATAAAAAAATGTTTTTGGCTAGCTAGTTGAATGCTGGCCATGCCAAGCAAACACGCTCAAAGGTTAACGCTGTAATTACTCATTTTTGCATAAGAGCTATTAGACTTTCCACGTGAAGTGAACACGGAACGTGTTTGAAATGGCTAGTTTACCTTACAATATAAAAATTATCTTTTTTAAATACACATTTTTATGTTTTTAATGACCACTGCATGAAAACCACCAGGAACTTGAACATGAAAATGTTTATACCCTATACACCCCTTTACCCTCGTCACTTGGTCATATTATATGTATGGTTCTACAATCTACAATGACCATTTAATGTAATTCTGATGGTACTTGACGATAATTTTATATGAGAAAGCAAAAAATGCGTACACGCAGGAAACCCAACAGGTTTTTGTGAGCAGATTTATACTACACTACTCTTTCATCTCCCCTGAAAGAACGGAAACATCCGAAATTGCAAATTGCAGCAAATATGCATTCCATGATGGCATGAGATATATATGACGTGACACTGTATAATGGTCTACCTACCTTAGACACCGTATGGCACACCACCCGCTTGACATTTGAAGCACGATTTTGACTTTTTGACACAAGACAAGACGACGGATGATGGCAAAAAACGGACGTGCACCACGACCAACCGACTACAATAACTATGTGCAGTTCATACCCCAAAATTGACATAGATATTCGCTCCTCATGCAAAACACACAGTTGACCCACTGAACCACGCAATCTCTTTGTTATTTTACGATAATTTTTAATAGCAACACATGTGCTCTTCGTCTGTGTCAAGAAAGTTAAGGAGTAAATTAGAACTTACATTTATTATTGCCATCACTCATTTGTGATTACAATGATGAAAGTTAAAGCGTCCGACCGGAGATTAAAGTTTCAAATGTAAAATGATGCTCAGCCAGAATTGACAGACTGAAGCGAAGGAGAGGAAGGAAGAAGCACAAAATTTATACACATCCTAACAAAATTACCGACCGACAGAAATATAAATTATTAATAATAATCACAAAAATTATTGGGTTGAAATACGATAGCTCTGACTTTCTTTTTGGCGACCTTAATATCAGCATTAGCTGTCCGAAACTAGTAACTGATTAACTTTAAGTTTTTTCTATACCTCCTGTCATCTTCAAATATGTAAAATTATTAAGGTCATCATAGTTCTTTGTGCTTTACGAACGCAATATTTTCTTCTAAATAAGTATACAAACTTTCTTTTTGTATTTCCCGGTTTTAAAAGCGCTATTTATATGACCTTTTGCCCACAGAGGCATTATATTGTTGCACTCACATACTTACTTCAAATTAACCTACATGAATATCGTATTTTTAAGTGTTCTTCAAACAGATTATTATATGGCATATATAGTGTCAACCAACTCTCATTTTGATACTCATATACCACATATACCCCACACACGTCACCTCAATGTTGTGGCTCTTTTGCAGTATTTTCACTCGTGCAATATTTACATTAAGATTATCTTTCATTAACCGCTTTATGTTCACAACAAGTGCATGTCCGTATATCTATTAAATTGTCTCATAAAAAATGAAATATTACTTTTACCAGTCTCCGGTTTAGAAATTTCATATTATGTTACACATCTATTTGCATAAACATGTTCCACTTCATCTCATGATGTATTTCTCAAATAGTAAAAAAAAACTAACCATGAGTTCACCTTGCAACCTTCCATCCTTATCACTCACATAAATAATCAATAAAAGAGAAGATCTCTTTCATCTAGTAATTGTGACTGGCACCGTGTATCGTTCCTTCTCTAACTCCATATCATACAAACACAGTGAAACCACCTTAATGAAAAGTTTCCCTGTTAGATTTTCATGAGTTTGCTTGCCACATTATGAATTTTTGGGATTGATTCTATGTTGCACGTGTATCGGTTTTCCATCAATAAATCTTTTGTATAGGCTGTACAGATTCGCCTTCATTGTTCTGTGTCAACAATGCGTTTACACACAGGTGATGAGACTAATTTGTTCACCTTTTAAGTGATTGCATTGCTGAATAGCTATAATATTGAATATTATGAACGCATATCGTACAACGTGATTCAAGAATATGTAAAATATTATACAGCATCCTTATTTTTTTCATGCATGTAATCGTAAAAATCTAAAACGAAATTATATGTGTAATAATGAATGTGTGAACATTTTATGTCCCAATAATATCACACCATACCAGAAAAGTGCAGGTACAAATTAGAATGGGCACATAAATAAACTACCTGTAAGCACACAAGCACATTATATGTGTGCGTTATGATTTTATTAATTGGCTGTTGCCCACACTCGCCATTTGTACGTCATAGTCATAGTCATAAAAGTAAACTATACCACCAACATATGTGTACGACATGAAAATGAAGACCATATCAACTACATTTTCACTTGCCTTGAATCTTTGGCAGTTTAATGTACCGCTTATTTTGCTGCAACTGGTATTATTGAATAATACGTAGTCAAGCATTTTCTTGATAGCTTTATAGCAACTTCCAAGAGAAAAACTAAATTCAGAAACGATGACAGATGGCAAAATACAAAGTGCGTAACGCTGTAATATATTCTACCCTACAACAACCACGCACCAGAATGAAGTCAAGTCGAGACACAGGATGCGAAGCTGTTTATATGTATAATATGAATGATAATGATATTAACGACTGAAGAAAAAACGGTTAGCACAATAATAGAACACCTGTATGGAATAAACACAGCAGTAGAAGTAGCGTAGTTAATAATTCGGTAGCAAATAAGCTTATAGTGTTATTATATAGCCTGAAGCAGATAAAAAGGTCTTTGCCGTTCAGAAGAACATCGGTTTAGTAGGATCGTGGTATACTTGCGTTTGAGCAATTTATACCGAAATCACAAATTGGATGCTAAAAAGTTCGTACTTCCTTTTCCTCTGGACTACTTATGAATGAAATAGGTAATACTATTAAAGTCAATCCTATTAGCGTACGCATTTTTACATCGTGTTGCGATAAAAAATGATGTACTCCGAAGCACTCCTCTGTAATACATTAATATTAAGTAATACAATTGATGACATACACGCGAATGAAGGAGCACGCATTATTGCTGTAATAATTGAGACGAGGCAGATGGTATACATACCTCAATACCTCATGCGAGAGGAGAATTCCTCACATTTATCTAAATACCTACACATGCAAAACGTACATATTCCGGATATTTATGGGTAAGAAGAATAGTTTCATATCAACGAAATGTACTTTACACAGATACTATATTTATGCATGCAAAGTCCCGTTAGTAGAGGCACAGGTAGTGGAAATGACTACCATACGACCCTCAGAAGGGATGAACAATGAAATAAAATTCTTATTTTGACTTGCGACTACATACACACTTACTTAATTTCACCTGATGGGATATAATAGGTATCTATAATTTGAAAGTTTTGTCATCTAAAAGCAGAGCAAGAGAGTGTCACAACTAGAACCTCATGAGTATAGGTAATGTACTTTCGTACTTGCCACATACAAAGGGAACAAATTTAGCTCGGTATCCTTCTTCATTCCAATCCTCCCTGCTGTGTGTAGCATCTTAAAATTATCCAATTTTCTAGTTTTCATTCGAACAGCAGCAAGTCACATTCAACCGTAATATTAATAATATTTTGCAAATGGTGAACTTCATCTTGAAGCTTTCTTGTTTCCGTTGGTTCTTCTCCGCGTGGAGGAATAATCATTGCCGTTGCCTTCAAGTAGCTCACGATTATTAATTCGAGACGTCTTAAATAGAGGAACACACCTCGTACAATTTTCATCATCGTGCATAAAGCAAATGCATTTATGCTTTTACTACATATTATTAGAGGAAAAATTAATTATCCTCATTAATGGAAACCCTCTATAAACACAAATCCAGCCCGCACGCCTCTTTCTCTTCCCCTGAACCGTTGCGTGAATTAATAAAGCTTCTGTGAGTAACCGAGAAATCCCAGAAGACAGACGAGCAAGGAGTGGGCACAAAAAAGGAAGACAAAATTGAATTTTCTCAATAGTCCGAATGAATGCCGTGTGCGTGCTTCTCTGTAGATCGATGTCGTTCGTGACCCACCCATAATACAACCAAAAGAATATGAACTTGGGATCATGATCGTATTATGAATGGGTTTTCAATTTTTTATGCATGAAATATGTACCTATTAGCCGTGAATTCATGTCTGACAAAGATGTACATGAAGGGCTTTAGCTTTCGGAGAAAATTGATGAGCCATTAATTTGATTGTTGTTTTATTGAAGCAGCTTGGCTACACCACGTCCGTGATCACGTTTCTTGAAATAATAAAAAACACCTACAGTCATTCTGTTTTGTAATTGATTGCCCAGATTGGTATGATTCAAGATAGACACTGCTGCTGCAATGCTGGCGGCTAAAATCTATTGACAATCCAATCTATTAATGGCTTGGCATGTTTTGTAATACTCCTGACGGTATTACCGATTTTTATTACTTCTCTTTTGAAATAGAATGACCTTCTCAGGGTTAACTTTTGTTTAGTTCATTTCACTCGTGTTTGACGATGGATGATGATGGTGTTTACAGTTTGCAACTTTGCAAGGCTGCTAGCGTTCGTCCTTGCCACCTCCACTCTTCAATAAAACTGTTTTCGAACGCGTAATTTTTTTGCAAAGATATTCTACAGCTGCAGTAGAAAAGCAGTAAAAGCAAATTGTAACTTTACGACTCTACATGTTACACTTGTTTACCCTGGGCAATCAGTTCATCAACGTAAGGATAGCAAGGAATGGAAAGGAAAACCAAACAGATAAAGTTGTAGTAGGTTGCAGGTCACAAAGAAACAAAAGCATACACAAAGTCATTATCGAAAAAGGTGATACGACCATGATGGATGACCGTCAATTGAGCTTTTTAACTTACGTCAAGTCAAGCGTAAACGGCTACAGTAACCAAGTAGGTACTTATCATTATACTTCTTCGTTTGCATTTGGTGATCTGATCGATTTTTACCCACCAAATATAACATCAAGGCATATATAATATAAGCGAATCGCGAGAAATGCCGGTGGACGTTGTGGTTTTTTTGGCTGTTTTGCGGTAGTAGTGATCAGAATAGCAAGTAGTTTATTTCCGCCTTGTGTGTTTTTGCACTAAACTCTTGTCTCAGAAAAGTGTGAGCTAAGCAGTGATGCGCAAGTTGCAGGCTTAAGCGGTTTAACCAGTTCAAAACCGTTTTCCCACACCAATTTTCAAGTTCACACGAAAATGGACAACCGTGTCATTATTGGCCTTCTTACTTTTCGCATGTTTGCAAACTTAAATGCTGTAAAAACACGGTTTCGTGCGACAGTTGCTTGCATTTTTTCAAATTAAATTACCGCATGCATTTCTAACAGCTGTAAATGTAGTTGAAGTCATTAAATTGTCAGATACTATACATACATATTATTATGTGCACAAGCCCATCTCTGTCTCTATTTGCCAGCAAAATGGTTTTACCACTCAACATCCCCAACATATCAACAAAAAAGTTTCAAATGTCAACAAGCATGACTGGTTAAAGCTCACATAAAAGTCATCCTCTTTACTCGTGAAATAAATTGATTAACTTGCGTGTAAGCATAAGCATGCATGTTGCGTACACATCTCGTTTACGCTGTCACACTCACAGAGTCACAGAGCAATTACTGACTGTTTGGTGATGATAACCGAAACAAAATAATGTCATGTCTCTGTAATAAATAATACATACATCTTTTAGTTTTCAACTGTAATTAGCTGCTCACAACCTTTTTACCCTTTCCGTTAACGTTTACATGTTGGAAAAAATACCAAGTAAATAATAAGGAGCGCCAATGATGGCATAACAAAAAACGTAAAAAGTAAAATTGTGCTCAATGAGCCACTACAACTACGCATGGAAGGAAGGGGTTACACTGCGGAAGATATCGACTTTTGGAGAAAATGCTATTATTGCTATCAACGTGAAAGGAATATGAACCCAAACAACTCTGTTCCTTAAACGATTAAATAAATGCTTAAAAAGTGTACACGAGCAAGTTTGCTTGTTTTGCAAAACGAACATAAAAAAAGCGAATCTTATAAGCGTAAAGTCAGATCGCGTGAGAAACTGATTTTATGTTCTTATAAATGATTGAAAATGAGAATTTCTCTAAACTGAGTCCAATATTGATCATATTCGAACAACAGGAAGGTTGAAGATAATGCATTTTTGACAGCTCAATAGTTACGTTATTCCCTTATTATACTTTTGCTTGCTATTAAGCGGGAATCATTTTTTCCTTCTTAAATGATTAACATGGTTTTAATACGTGAAGATGTCATGAAAAATGATAAAAGTGTCACTAACCGGATTTTATATGATTTGCTGCCAAATTTTCGTTGTTGCTCGCCTATATCGACACCTGGTGTACACGATATTAGTACTGATATGGTTTGGCGGAACCGTGTATTGCCGATGTATTGATTCGTTATTATAGCAATATCATTGAACTTCACATTTAAATATTTTTATAAGAAAGAGGAGCAGGTGCAACGAATTTTTACGCCTTAATCAGCGTAACTCTACGCACCAATTTGAGTAATGACAAAGAACGAGTCAGTATCGTGAAATCATGCACAGGCATTAGTCTTAAATATTGATATGAAAGCATAGACATCTAATCTAATGCGTTCAATTGAGTTCGATGGAAAAAGGTGTTCAAAGAGTTTTTTAAACAGATAATCACTTCACGCTTCAACAGAACTTTATGTAATTCCACACCAAGATGTCTATTTTACTCACGTTTCCTTTACGAGACTCCCGACTAGTCTGATTTGCCACATATATCAGTAGCCTGGCATACTTTTAGCTGTATAAAAGAGTCACTTTGTGACAATGATTTTGTAAATTTTCCATTCTACTTTTTTCGTATTGTGTTCGTTTCAATATAACCCCTTTCAGTCGCAGACACTCCACTTATTTACTTTTTGCTCATCTTTGTCCTTCAAATAATGTAAATCTTTCCCGATAAGATTTATTTAAAAAAGTGCAGCGTAATGTGATGCAACATAGAACCTCATTGGGATGCAAGAAGATGACCTCACTATTGAGTTGACGTTAATGTACACAAAAGAGTCATTGGTATTTTGTCATGCCTCAAAATACCTACACTTCTCCTCCTTCTCTTTTTTGCAAACCTTCACGTATGCACTTATTGAGGTATTTTTGCCACCCTCGTCATTGTTGCAACAATGAAAAATATTCACGGTTTGCAGAGAAAACGAGTCAACCTGTCAGCCAGTTTATTGGCACTATCATCTTGAGAAAAGATGCATTATTGTATAGACTGTCAAGAAGTTTGTTGTTGTTGTTGTTATTGCTCCTGCTCATTGACTCTACTCTATAGCGCTTCATATAATATGCAATAATCAGTACATAAAATCTGCATTCGTTGTAGTATGTGTATTTGAAATCCGTATCTTTCAATATAGCAAAACCCAGCAGAGGATGATGGTATTAACATTAAACCAGGTTGTTTTTATATCCCGATCTTATTTAAAAACTGGATATTGATAAACAAGTTTTCTCCTTTCTTACTTTTTCTGCTGCTACAAAGCAATCCAATCCAAAGTCCTTCTGCAAGGCAATGCTTGTATCACTCACACAGAAACATGAGAAAATACTTTCCTGATTGTGTACCTTTTTTATCGGCAACTTTTCTTAATTTCTCCTTCTTTCTCGCTCCTCATTCCTTTCGTTACGTCTTTGTCCTCATGTAAAAGTACACTTGTAAAAGTTCGCACCAGTTAGTTTCATTGCATATTTCTTGCCCCCACATTCATCGATTCACTCTTCAGCGAAAAGTTCAAACACAAACGAGGAACTGCTCGGCAGGACAGCTTCATAAATATGCGCAAGTAAATCTCCTTTGGTCTTATCTCACACTGACGTAAAGCTTAGAGAGGGAACGTATCCTGCTGGCCTCTGCAATGCAATGCAATAATCTCTCGCAAATCAGGAAAAATACATAAATGGAGAGAGCACAAGGTTATTTATATATGGCAAAGGTTCTAATAATGACACCACATTTTCATGATAAGACAACACACAACACATGCACAAAAACAGAAA
>JAQIXW010002394.1:0-15621 GCA_034700685.1 Willowsia buskii | reverse complement strand
CAGCTTTAAGCTTCCGACTGTTGGAACTCCCTTTTCAGATAGCTTGATTTGTAATGAGAAGTCAGGTAAATAACTGTATGTGGCTTGGTATAGTTTCAGTGTTTTTATGTACATGGGAGTTATCCATGGTGTACAAAAATTTGTTGAGGGAAATTCGGTGTTGGTAATGTGATCAGCGTTTTGTGATTTTGGCGCCGCCATTTTGATTTTTTCACTATATTTTGCACACGTGTAAACTTTAAATTACAGTGGTAATGACAAGTTTTTATGGCCAGATTATACGAAAATAACCACAGCTATGAGAAATGTATTTATTGTGCACTGATAACATATATTGAGGCTTAGACAAGCAAAATAAGATGTCACATAATTTTTTTAAACTTTTCTCCAAAGCACCAAAGCTAAAGTCGATTGGAAATAAGTATCTTAGTACCAAAAAAGACATTAATATTTTACGAAGGTTTTTACGCGTGTGTTTAGTCGTTATATGTATAGAAAACTAGGTTATTCACTCAACAGCAATTTTCCAAATATATACGATATATGTTCTTACATATATTTAAATTACGTTTTCGTCAAAACCACTCACGCAATAAAAAAACAGACTTTTGCGTTATACGCAAATTATAATAAATTTAAATGCTTAGGTATACCTCACTGTGCTAAGTTTATAAAACCACTTCATAAATTATTTAGTAACCTACTAGCTCATGGCATCACGCTACCAATAAAAAATTATTTAGGTCCCCTCACATAGTCTATAAATTAAGTAAAAAAACAACTAATATTTTGTCCAAAATATTTGGAGAAATCATATTTTATTTTCTTGCCCTTAATATCCAGCATATTTACGCACGTAACATAGTTTCACAAAAGTCTTATAAATTTCAAAACGTATTAGAGCCTCACTACATGTCTACATATCTGACTACCAAACCTTTTTTTATGTTCACGGAATTATTTATTTCTGGAAAAGAGAGAGAAAATCTATTTCAAAGATATTTTTACGCAACTAAAAAATAGTTCGAATCATAACAGGTTTTTTTTGCAAAAAAAAAAGTTTCTCCAACATTAGTTCATTTCAAGTCGTCCGGGATGAACTCGAAGAAACTAATTAACCATAAGTATCAAATAAACAAGTTTCTTAAGCTTTTGATTGCTTACTCATCGTAAGCTTTTGTCTCTATGTGAATAAGATGTTTGAGTGACAACTACCAGGGTTCTAAGGAAATGAAGCAGTCTATGAGTAGATAAGCATGCAAGTATGCTGAATAAGCTGTTTTCATGCGTTATGATATTTTGTGCAAAGCACTATTATTATGCGGACGTATTTATGTATACATTTGTGTTATGTTATGAAACCTGGAAAGAACGAGTCAATATGTCACAAACAAATACTTATTCGGGAGACATTCAGAAACGCCAATGACTTTTTGAAAGCAAAATCTATGGGCATATTCAATCGCACGCAATCGATACATAGTGTTAATGGCATTAATAACATACAAATTTTATTTCATTTCTCAATTCTAAAATAAAAGTTAGCAACATTCGCTTTAAAGCTTCTATAATTATACATGAACAAGTAATAATGCATCCGTGCAATTTGTTGAAAGCGCATCTAAATAATTTTGAACTGCATCTTTCCCAAACACAAAATAGCCACCACACTTAATACGCAAAGGTTGCTGGGCTTTCCACTTCTTTCTAAGATATTTCGCAATAAATTGACTCTCACCAGCAAACAGTGTACTTGAGTTGGCATAAATCAAATCCTCAACTTGCACTCTCGCATCGGCATGCAACTGAATAATAAAACACGCACGCAAGCGACCCACCGACAAATCCCAATGTTGTAGAACAAATTATAAATCCGGGCAAATATTCGAAGCAGATGACCGTAACCCAGATAAAAAACACGAGTATAAATTGTGTATCAATTATCCCAATTAGCATCATGTCCCTACATCCTAAATTTAATAGCTGGTATGTAATAAAAAGCTCAATATATATTTTGAGAGTTTGATGATGATCAGTTTGAAGTTTTGTTGGTCTACTTAATCCGTCTATATTTGCCCATACAGCGGGCAGTATATCAAACAAAGCGATAATAACAACCATTGAATCTCTTGCTCCGACTGCGTACATTGGCATTACTAAAATATATTTTAAAATTTTGAAAGGTAAGCTTTCATAAGGAAAATTAAACTTCTTAAAAATTAGCGACCAATAATCAATGCCTAAAAAACAATAAAAAGTAGGACATGGAATTGCAAAAAATGCTAAGCTGGAAATCACGTTGAAAAGCAGTAGTCCTCTTATTTCCGATGAGTATCCTGTTGTATTTTTTACTTGAGTGTTGGCTTTCAAGAATGTATTAATACTGAACCTCATTTCCTCAACAAATCTGCACAAAAAGGATCTTGGTATTAGTGAAAATAACGTTTGGTATATAGCAACAAAACCGGCTATTGCCACTTGTATGAAGTCATTTCCCGCTAGACGTTTTTTGTCTGAAGAACTTAGGAGCATGTCCAGTAAACAGTTTATAATTAGGAGACCTTGAACAGCGTAAAATACTAAAAGTAGCACAGAACTTGGTGTGAGTCTTACGTTTCCTACGTTAGGAATCCCAGTTTTTGACAGCTTGATTTGCATTGAAAAGTCAGGCAAATAACTGTATGTGGCTTGGTATAGCTTAAGGGTTTTCAGATAAGTGGGAGTTATCCAAGGTGTACAAAAATTTGTTGGAGAAATTTTGTTATTGGCATTCTGTTCAATATTATTTAATTTTTGCGCCGCCATTTCAATTTTCAAACTATATTTTGCATAAGTTTAAACTTTCAATTCCAGTTTCAATGACAAAATTGCCAGTTTTTTGCGAAGTTAACCAGACAAAATTTGAGAAATTGTATTTAGTGCGTATTGCTGACTTGAGGAGAGGCATTCAAAACCAAAAAATAATGTATTGAAACACTTTTCTCCTAAACACTGAAGCTAAAGTCAACTACTAATACATAGACAGGGTCAACCATTAATTGAGTAACAAATTTCAGACTGGTTTTTAATATAGAAAATAGATTGAAAAATACACAAACAATACTGCGTTAGAAAGAGGAACTCTTAGGCTCTAGAATACTGTATTACTTGTTAGTATAGAAGTAAAACAATGAGTGATATAACAAACTCATTACACGCAAATTTTTTTTGACTTGCCAAAATGACTAAAATTCGACTTGCATTTTTTTATTTTTTCATCAAAAATTTAAAAAAAATTGTTTAAATTTAGTCAAGCGACGCATCATATAAGGGCTCGTTTTCTGGAGAATCTGCTATGCTAACCATTTCTATATAAAATTATAATAAGACTCGCCAGTCTTTATATATAAGCAAAAATTTTAATCCATGTAAAATATTTTGAGTCAAAACTGCTTGCAGGATTAGAAAATTTGTGCATCTTATAACTTTTCATGGGCCACATTTGTACACAATTGCTTGCTCAACGGAATGATGTTTGAAATTTGTCGTAAACTTCAAAGAAAATTTTGCTAACAAAATTTTTGTAGCCCAACTAATGGCTAACCCGAAAATGTAGAGTTTGTACCAAAAAGTTAGAACCCTCCCAATGTTCCCCAACCACGTGGAATCGAGCAATTCGGGGTCATCTGCAAGCAAGAATATGAGAAGCAACAAGATTGGCCTACGGGAGTTCACAGACTTTGCATTTTGTGGGATAGGATCAGCAAGAATCGGGCAAAACAATCTGGCAGAGCAATTATGGACCCTGCTTACAAAAATCTTTGCTAAATCTCTAGGAAAGGTGTTATGCACTAACTGTAAACTGCAAATTGTAGATTAAATGTTCCTCTTTCTGATGATATGTTACTTGTCAAATTTTGTAATAACTACTGGAAATTATGACCATTTTTATTTTATTACCCAATTAATGACTGACCCTTTAGTATTTTAGTACCAAGGAAAATATATTAATATTGCTAATATCAAATAAATACCAGGTTACATTTTTTGCGTAAGTTTAGTCCTTATAAGTATAGAAAACTTGGTTATTTACTTGACAGCAATTTTTCAAATACATACGATATATGTAGTATCATATATATATTTTACATGTATTTAAATTTTTTTCCTCGAACACAGTCACTCAATAAAAAACGGACTTTTGCGTAATACTGGATCTCGCAAATTATAATAAATTTCAAATGCTTAGGTATATCTTTCTGTGCTAAGTTTATAAAACCACTTCATAAAGTATTTAGTAATTTGCTAGCTCATGGCATCATGCTACCAAGAATTTTTTTGGTCTCAGTACATAGGTATATATGTATAAAGCAAAAAAAACTAATATTTGTCAAAATATTTATACATTTTATATTATATTTCTTGTTTGTACAAAAGCTGTATAAAATTCTTTTGGTCTCTATACGTAATCCATAAATTAAGTAAAAAACAACGAATGTTTTGTCCAAAATATTTGGATGAATCACACTTATGAACTAGGTTATAGAGTTTCTCAAGTCTTATAAAATTTCAAAGAGTATCAGAGCCTGACTACATATCTCCATATTATCTGACTACCATACTTAAATCTGAAAACAACCAGATCCCCGAGAACATCATAATGATATTGGTATGGACTAGTAAGTAAAGCAGTTGCTGACTACAGTATTAACTGTCTATTAAAGTTGGGGTTTAAGCATTACGCCAATGAATGTGTTCATATCTGAAAAAAATTAAATTAAATATTGCAAAACAATTTTTATTTAAATCGATAAAGCCTTTTTACACAAATAGTATCCAACTTATTTATTCCAACGCTATCACATCATTTTTTTAAACTCATCGTCCCGAGCAAACCTTCTCGGACATGCTCATATTCCAGTAGTACAATATGCATTACCAGAACTCCACCCTCACAAACGGTATTCCTATTGTTATTTGTAAAATCATTTGAAACCAAAGGAATCACAAATTTTTGCTGCAAAACTGAACACAAGGAAGTAATTTCTTTGCCTGCCAACCAGTATAGTTTCTGACACACTATTTCTTTCACTAAAATACTATTGTTTGCTTCAACACAAGATACAAATAACTGTTACGTGGGCTTTTGAACTTAAACAGTATTGGCTGCCAACACGCTTTTGAAACTTATGATCTTATCGTTTTGTCTGTCGAGATATTTTGGTATCCCTTATTGGTAAATTTAAAGTAAGTAACTAAAATATTCACATGTTTGTCTTTTCCTATAATATAGTCATAACTCGTATTAGTTTGCTATGCCATAGTAATAAAATTGAACGCATACTTTTGCAAAAATAACTGTTATGTAGGTTTTTGAACTGCTAAGCAACTTATATTCGCATTCTTATTTTTAAACGCTTATTGGCGCCAGATATTTCGAGACGTGCTCATTTTCCAAGAGTAAAATACTCATCACCAGGACTCTTCACAAAAGCCCTTTTCTGGTTTCAAACTGTATATTGGCAACTAGTACAATATATATTATATTACAATACACTATTATAAGTGTCACAGATGCACACCGTTTTCGTTAATTGAAACGTGAAAATTGTTTTTGCATAAATCAGTTATTATTTGAGTGGCATTAGCCCAAACAATATTATAAAGTTCATACCCACAGATTTAAGGAACAGTGTTGCAGTTATTTACTTATTAACATTTTAACACATTTTTTTAAGAATTAACCCAAATAGTTCCCTTTGTTTAGTTTTCCACCAGGTCCACCGGGTTTGTTTTGTCTTAGAAGGTCGGGTCTGGGGCGAAAATAAAGTAGAAGTTTCCTGCGTTGTAATTGCATTCCGTTAGAAACCACCAATCCGATTTATCTGTTTTCACGATGTAGCCAAGTAGATTCAGTGAGGACACTAGAATGATGGTAAGCAAAATGCTTCAGCATTATTTTTCGTAATTAAGTAGTCCGAAATGACCATCTGAGCTTTTCGTATTAACTAGAAACCATGGATAAAACGAAACACCTTAAGTTTCCTATCTGGATATGTCCTTCTTGATCACCTTCTCAGACAGACAGCCGCAACAATTTCGTTAGATGTAGCTCGCTGCTTTGTAAACGTCATTTATGAAAATGACCGCAGCTTCATGTTTAAAACTTCATTTAACGATGAAAGCACATGGACGGTTTATGCTGGTCTGGAGAACTGGAGCTGGAAAACAAATTTCACTCAACCCAGAAGCGAAATTTTACCCTGGTCATTTGACTACCTTCAATTTCATTTTCGTCTCTCATTGTTTTGCATTGTATTCATTTTACACGCAGACACGCTGGCAAGCACAATATCCGCCTGTGAGAATTCTGGCTACAGCACATCTGAGTATGCCCTGACGCTTGTTTACACACCCACCCAAGAAGGAGAGGTATACATGGAATTCAACAATGGCCATTATCTGCATCAGGTAAAATCTTTGCCATTTTCAGTAGACATAGTATTTTTTCGGGAACAACCAAATACCGATGATATACAAATTGTTGGGATCTATTGTTATCATTGTAATAAGGGTTACGGTGAAATTATGGCAGTGGATACGCATGAAAATACAATTTCAAAAATATATACGGTCGCTTCAATAAAGCAGGAAATGAGTAGAATAAAAACAAATAACAACAGGTTAGAATCTCAACTATTCGCTTGGTCGTCTTATTTTGCTTTCTCTGATCTATTTAGATCAAGTGTATGCAAGGATTCAAAAGACAAGAACATACACTATAGTAATATTGTTAACTGCAATTTTGATATGATTGTGCTAAGAATTGCTTTAGAATCTTCAAACACATCAGTATTTGAGCTGAAAAGTCTTGATTTTTACAACAGTTTTGCAACGAATTGGCGCCTTATTATGTACGCGGTTGCATATTCGTATGACTTTCCATTTTTTAAACATATGCAAACGGACAACTCAAGCCATATGCTTCAAAGGAAAGATATAACAGTTTATTCAATGCATGCTAAGTACATGTACTGCAAGCTAAGAAGTGCAAAAAATGGCAATGCTTGGAATACTTACATTGGCGTATTTGACCCTGAAGTTTGGCTTGCTTTGGTATTCATAACTTTAAGCTATGGCGTTTTCTTACAACAAACATTCTGTTCCACCATTGCGCTGCTGAAACCGTTGCTCAAGCAGGCCATGTGCCTAGAGAGAAATCACTGCAAAGCGGCAGGAATTTATTTGACATTTTCTTTATTATTTTCTGAATGGTATGGTTCCGGCCTATCAGCAAACCTACTTTTCATGAATGACTCGATGTCAACTGAAGAATACTTTAGGCAGTCGTACAGATTTTATGCAAGTAATCACGCAGAGATTGAAGCAGAGTTAAATGCTGTGAGTGCGCAATTCAAAAACTCCGTAATTACCGCCACGGGAATTTCAAATATTCGTGAAGCTTATTTTCCCAAAGTCATAAATTTCTCGTCTAGTATCACTGAAAAATTAAGAACGATTGCCACGCAAAAGTTGATTGCAGCTTCTGCAGTTTGCCCCACATTGTACGCAATACTGAATATGGGTGAAAGGGTTATTATTGAGAACATGTTTATTTGTGGGTTTATTCCATATTTTGTTCCGATAACTGTAGGTTATCGTGTGTGGGGAGTTGGGTCCAAATTATTCTACAGGAAACTACAAGCTTTGGTTGAGGCTGGCTTTGAAAAACATTTGTCTGATATGTCGTACTACATAAATGTGGTAAAGCAAAAAGTCAGCTGGTCAAAAATGACTGTGAGTTTACAAAAACCATACCCATTTTCATTGAGCTCATCTGTTGGAAACGTTATTGTTTTGCAGTTGTCTTTCAATTCGTTTGCGCTTTTTATATTTTTTGTGGGGCATTTTCTAAAATGGGTTTCTTGTAAAGCCATTCTAAACAGTGGTGATGCAACTCGAATCAAAGCATGGAAGTTTATGCGATGGCAATCAAGAACTACAAAAGTTATGAAAATTAAGGATGCAATCGATATTACATTTTAATTTCATAAGTTAATACCAGAACCTGTTTTGTACAGGAAAGCATGCAACCGCCAAATTTTAGTTGCAAAATTTTAGTGGCCAACTGCATAGACAATGTTGGTTTTTTTGCATTGACTCAACTCTTATGATGCATTAAGTTTGGCAAATCTGTCATTCTTTTGCATAATCATAGTAAGGTCAGATGTGTGGAAGCACTAATTTCGTATGCAGTTTGTAGTAATGTGTAGTTGAAGATCCGCTCTGAAGCTTCCCTGAATTTTTGAAATGGCCAAACTGACTCCCTGCTTGTAACAGACAGATATCATATGTATGATGTATTTATATTCATAGAAAACCCCCAAATCTTGATCAGTTAATAAATATTTTATTGACAAAAAACGTTTACCCGGATATCTGAGAGTAAATGCTTATAATACAAATAAATTTAGGTTATTTTAAGCTCTGTACATTTTACGAAAAGCAACTAATAAAGCCTTTGCATGCACGAAATCAATCTCAATACCTATATCAACAAAAATGCATACTAGAACTAACATATCAATATACATATTCAGCGGAATAAGCGGTTGTATATTTTCAATCATAAAATGTATTTTTGAATCCTAATTATATATTTTAATTACAAGTGCACGGATAGAAAAGAGAAATTCCTAATAAAAACCAAAGGCCAGAAGATATTTTTACAAGTTGTAATAATCACGTTTGGCAGTGATTATAGGAAAAACATAAGTAATTATTGCCCTGATAAGGATTACCATTTGTGATCAAAAGCTCGACAAAAAAAGTTGATATCAAATTGTTCAACATGTCCTCTAGCGTCGTCAGTAATCAAAATATTAGAAACCATTCATAAATAAATAAAATTTTAAAATAAAAGAAAGAATTTATGAAGCCCTACGTGCCCAAATATTTTTTAAATATATTAACATATACACAATTACTAATATGTCAATGCATTTACATATCAAAATAAACGTCTGCTGGTTTCCGAGCAATAAATATAGATTTCATCCAATTCTAATTTTTAACTGTACACTACAAAATAAAAACCAGTTTATAATCTAAGTTTTAAATAAAACACCGGTAGGTGTTTTTGCAAGCTTATAGGGTTTTCATATTGAATGTTTAGGAAATGTTGTGGTAGAATAAGAGAATATACATTTTCGGAATTACATCAAATGTATATGGAAGTAAAAATATAAATATATTCGTAAGTATCGTAGTGCAACATTGTGATCGATAAATTATTACCAATCGTCAACTGTGATATTTGTTCAGCTTATTGCCGCACAACAATATTTGTTTATGCAATAAAAATAAAACACTCAATATAAGCTCAATAAAAAGCTGGGAGTGAAAAATAATAGGGTAAAAATGCATCCACTTGTGATAAGCATTTATATTATAATGTATTCTATTGCGTCAGACAAAATCTTTTGCGCAATATTAAGCTACAAAATATATGTTATAATAAATAAAGGAATATTAACAAACAAATATAATATAGAAAATGTATTTAATCCTTATTTCAACTCTGTAGAACCATTGAAAACAGCATTACCATCTGTCTAATAATAAGCATACCTTTCCAATTTCATAGTCGTTATTAACTTTCTAGATTTTAGAGTCAGACATGAAACCTTGAAACATAGATATTTCAAGTCAATGGTACAATAAAAATCGCTAAAATATTACAATAATAGTGACTATCCTCAATCAGATTTGTTAAAAAATCTGTACAATAGCTGGGTGAATCTGAACGCGTGTACAAAGTGGCCAAAAACCTTTTTGGGAATCCTGCCGTTCGAAAAAGGATGGGTGGTGCATATGATTTTAGAGATTTTAGTATAATATTAGCGAGTTACAGATGTTGGCACTACAAATTAGCAAATTCACAAGAGAGCATGAAAGAAGATGGAGGAACTGCGACTGTTGCACGAAAAAGTCTTCGCATGGAAGGAAATGGCTTCCAAAGTTCTTAACTCTAAGACTGCGCTTAAATATGAGATGTCGGAAGTTCAGTAGTTCATCTTCTTCCGTCCTCCCAATGCTCCCTTCCTGGACGATCTTATTTCTGTTGTCGAAATAGGAGAAATACTTCCGATTCGTTTTGTATACCTAACGGCATTAAGAAGCCAAATCTCAGCTGAAAATATTTGGAAAGAGAATTGTATGAGAGTTTTACTCAATATTCCATAAGGATTTTAATTTGCTTAAAGGACATTGATGTGTCGTTTGTATAATGTGTTTTACTGGTGAAAAGAACTCAATTTTTAGATCATTTAAAAGTGAGAATGGGGTTTTCTAGTAAAAACGTCTCTAATTTCTGTGTTGCTTAGATGATATCATGTTGTAGTTTTAGACTTTTATTGATCATTCATAAGTCCAGTATGCCATTCCACGAACACGATCTTTGGAATATCTGGAAGTAGTACAATTGCAATTTTTCATTTATGGATTTATCAATCAATCATTATCAAATCTGTCTATTGATATTCAAACTCCACAGCTGGTAAAAATGTAATTTACGTCAGTTCATTTAGTTCCTGCTTGACTTGTCATACGGGTAATTGTATAAGGAGAAAAAAAGCATTATATATTTATTTAAAGCATTACGAATTTGCAACAGGTTTATCAGTAACATTCACAAAACACAGTAGAGTAATCAGTGAAGGTGATAATTTACTTTCTTATCAATTCGGGATATATCCATTTGCAATGTCTCTTTGAACTATTATTATCATACTACACAGTGAGCACAGGCTAACCTTAAACTTTCAAACTTTGCGTAAGCACCTTCAAATACTAAGGTATTTGGTAAGGTAGGAAATGATTAGACTCCATGATAAATCTCAATAAATGTTTATAAATACATTAAACGCAAATTGTAAACACGATGCGTCTTTTCTTATCTACAACTCATTTTTTAATTGGTTGTCATTTCAAACTCATGAAATAAACACATTGTCAAATAATAATAAGCAACACTGATATAAAATCAGTATGCAAAATCAGTATAATGTATACAATACGTTGATGTTTCGAGAAAGATATGACAGCAATTATCAATTTGATTTCAAAGGACACACGCTTATATGTATCATATTGAATTTTGGTGTTCTTTATTTACCTATGGTGATTTTAATTTTGATTAATTACCTGTCTAGAGTTTGCAACTAAAATTTATGTTCCATATTTAGCATGTTCATGTCCAACTCAAAATTCATTATTGTTCATGTCCTTAAGAGAGGTTAACTGCTTCATAATCATCTCTACAAGAATGCGAAATTTTCTCAGTTTGGTAGGGTTTTTCCTGCTTTTTAGTCTTGCATACGGACAAAATTGCGGTGTTGGACAGGTAGGTACATTTATTTATTTTTTCCAAAAAGAATTAATTTAGAAATTATGCGTTATAATTTACAAATGCCAAAAAAAATATTTGAAATATTCTCTTAATTAAACAAAGTTCCAATGTGACAATGGAAACTGTATTCCGGATCATTGGGTCTGTGATGGAGACAATGACTGTGGTGACATGAGCGATGAGCCTGAAGACTGTCCTCCTTGTAGACCTAATTTTGTAAGTAATAAAAGCAATACAGTTATAGTTTAAATTAAAAGTGAGGCTAAAATGTTATTAAATATTTAGTGGCAATGTTCAAACGGAAATTGTATACTAGTCAGTTATATCTGCGACGGAGATAATGACTGTGGAGACATGAGTGATGAGCTCGACCCGGAGACTGGAACTTGTCCGCGTTGCCCTGATACTCACGTAAATTTAATAAATGTTATTATTTTTTAAAGTTTTTGCTTCTAAATTACTTGATCCTAATATTTTTAATTCTTACCATTTTACTTGACAGTTTCAATGTGGCACTGGAAGGTGCATTAGTGAGAATTGGGTTTGTGATGGTAAGGGTACACTACTCTGAATTCAAATATATTAAATCTGACTTAAGAATTGTAAACACAATTTCAGGTGACAATGATTGTGGTGACATGAGTGATGAACCTGACAATCCAGAAAATTGCCCGGCCTGCCGTTCCGATAGAGTAAGATCGCTTATTGATGTATAAAATCACTTATGTCAATTTGAATCTTGTCAACTAACTGTTTGTGTTTTCAATAAAAAGTGGCGATGCACCAACGGAAGATGTATTGACCCAACCAATATTTGCAATGGTGAGCACATCAAATCTTAAATTTTTAATAAAAGATGTAAACAAAAGAGTCGGCATTATTAAAATATTTGATGTTTTGGTTTCTGCGTGCCTAGGACAAGATAACTGTGGAGATGGCAGCGATGAATTAGACAGAGAAACAGGAAGTTGTCCAGTTTGTCCAGATGGGCTTGTAAGGAAATATTTTCAAATACTTTTACCCATTCTGATTTTTAAACATTTCTTATGTGACCTTTACGATTTTTCTCTATGCATTTCAGCACACTTGTACAAACGGAAGGTGCATGAACCCCTCAAGTTTTTGTGATGGTATGCTTTTAAATCTATGATTGTTTCATATAATTCGACATGCTTTCAATTTTTCATATAGTTTTTATAAGCAACTACTTAAATATTGCTGTGTGAATTTTAAAATAGGTCTAAATGACTGTGCTGATTGGAGTGACGAAGATGAAGACCTTTGTCCTTGTGCGGATGACGAGTTTCGGTGCGACAAACCTCCGAGTGAAGAACCTTCCGCTCCAGGACCATGCATTCCTGAGGAGTGGGTCTGTGACGAGGATGGAATTTGGGACTGCCCAGATGGTATACAGAGAGAACCTTTTGATATATAAATAAATATACAAATAGTTTTATTTTTGACACTACCTTCTGGAATCTATTTTTTTCAGGATCTGACCAGAAAAATTGCAGTTTAAGTGCTTTGCCTTCTAAGTCTAATCCTCAGGGCAGACGTGGATCAGCAATGCTATTCGTGCCAAATGAAAAAGTTGTCCAGCAGAAGCCTAAAAAATTACACCCGCTACTAAAGTTTAAATCCACGAAAAAACTTGCAAAGGGAAAGCAAAATTTGCAAGGTAAGTTTTGGAAAAAGAAAATCATGAAAAGTGTACATAAGAAGACGCATAAAATGTAAGCGTATTTATCGATTAACAAAGTCTTAAAATAACCATATTGGAATTATAATAAATTGTAAAGAATGAGTTGAGTTGTATTAACCTCCGTTTACTTAAGTGCATCACACAAAGCAGTTACAACCACTATTCGTCATATTTTCAATAGCGTACATTGGAGTTTATGAAGTAAACAAAAATAACGCATTTCCATATACTGCGGCAGTAACTTAGCAAATTCTGACTTAATTTGTCCTTTAAAAATAATAACCAAGTCCGTCATGATATCAAGTGAACCATGCTGTCATGATGTCCTGTCCAATAAATAAATTTTGATACTTGATTGATTACCTTAAAACATACGATATATATATCTCGTTAAGCTTAAGCTTGTTTGGGTTGCAAGTTAATCACCTGTCAAATAAAACTACATTTGAATTCTTGCATGACATAGTCATTACGAGTTTCAGCGTCGACTTCTCTTCATCACTATATACGCACATATTTTATCACTTTTTTCATTAGTCAAAGATTTTTGTTTGAAATTCATGGAATTTTTATTGTTTGACCTAATTATTAATATGAATATTTACCTTGTTGATTTTTATATTTTATTAACTCTGTTATGTCTGAATGTAGTACAATTTTTGCATTTTTATCGAATTATCAATCAATTATTATCAACTCCGTCAATTGACGCTCAAACTCCACAGATCATAACAAAAAGATGTACATGAGTTAATTTAGTTCCTTTACGACATGTCATACAAGTAATTGTATTAGGAGAAAAACCATTATATATTTATTTAAAGCATTACGAATTTGTGACAGGCTTATCAGCAACATTGACGAAGCACAGTTGTGTAATCAGTAAATGTTATTATTTAAATTCTTCTCAATGTCCATTTGCAATGACTCTTTGAACTATCATCAAAAGCAAATATGTTGATTCTCAACTAGACTACTGCCTATGTACAGTGAGCACTGGTTAACCTTTAGCATTCAAATAACTATCCATAAGCACCTTCAAATATCAAGGAAATGATTGAGCCCAATTATAACTCACCAACTAGCATTTAAAAATAAATCATACTGAAATTGTAAACATGACGCTTCTTCTCTTATCTACAACTCATTTTTAATTGGTTGTCATTTGAAACTCATGAAATATATACATTGTCAGAAAATATTAAGCAACACTGATATGGAATCAGTATACAAAGTTAGTATAATGCATACCGACGTGGATGTTTCGAGAAAGATATGACAACAATTATCAATTCGATTTCAAAGGTAACACGCTTAAATCATATTGAGTTTGGGTTCCTTATTTAGCTATTGTCATTTAATTTTGATTAATTACCTGTCTAGAGTCTGCAAACAAAATCTTTGTCCCATATTTAGCATGGTCGAATGCATTTCAAACTTCATTATTGTTTCTGTCTTCAAGAGAATTAACGGTTTCATATTCATCTCTACAAAATGCGAACGCTTCAAAGTGTGGTAGGGCTTTTCCTGGTATTTAGTCTTGCATACGGACAAGACTGTGGTGCTGGACAAGTAAGTAGTTTTTATTTTTAATTGAATATAGAAGAAAATCAGAATTTTTCTGTTATAATTTACAAACGCCAAAATAAATATTTGAAATATTCTCTTAACTAAACAAAGTTTCAATGTGACAACGGAAACTGCATTCCAGCTAGTTATGTCTGCGACGGAGACAACGACTGTGGCGACATGAGCGATGAGCCAGAGGACTGTCCTCCTTGTAGATATAATTATGTAAGTAATTCGTTTTCTTCCAATGTAAGCAATACAGTTATGGTTTCGATTAAAATTAAGGCAACATTTCTATTCAATATTTAGTGGCAATGTTCAAACGGAAATTGCATACCAGTCAGTTATATCTGCGACGGGGACAATGATTGTATCGACAATAGTGATGAGCTCGACCCAGAAACTGGAACCTGTCCGCGTTGCCCTGATACTCACGTAATTTTAATAAGCCGTATTAAAGCCCGTATTAAGCCCGTAAATTACTCACTTATTATTTGTTAATTATTTATTAATTACTTATTGCAGTTTCAATGTGGCACTGGACGCTGCATAGTAATGAACTACGTTTGTGATGGTAAGGGTACACCACTCTAAATACAAATATATTAGGTCTGACTTAACAATTGCGAATAAAATTTCAGGTGACAATGATTGCGGGGACATGAGTGATGAGCCAGACAATCCAGATCAATGTCCGGCTTGTGGTGATGGACAGGTAAGCAAAAATACAAACATCAAAATATTCTACAAAAAGTTGGTCTTAAATATTTTAATTGGTTTTTTTAAACCATTGGAATACAGTTTAGATGCACAAGCGGAAGATGTATCAGTAATAGTTACGTTTGTGACGGTGAGTTTCTGTTTATAAATATGAATTTGAATATAATTTGCTTTCCCAAAATTGATAAAAGATATTTTAGGCAGAGATAACTGTGGTGATATGAGTGATGAACCAAGTGAT
>JAQIXW010002393.1:0-15626 GCA_034700685.1 Willowsia buskii | reverse complement strand
CGGAGCTAGGCGAAACACGGATTTCTTAATTTGCAAAATTGGACCACCCACAGCGGGCATACACACATTTTTGCAAAATTCAAGAACATGCATTTCGGCATAATTCAACGTGCTCTATGCGCCTAGCATAAAATCATTTTTAAATTTGAGAGTGAAATTTACCCATTTACATATTGCTGCTGGGAAAGCTCATAAACAATTTAATAATAAAAACAGAGGTTTTGGAAGATTTTACCCAGAAATGACCAAAAACATTACTGCTTGCATTTTCATTAAAGCATTGGTTGTTTCCGATAGAAAATAATATATCTCAGTAGAGTATTTATGAGTGGGCGAGTGGAGTGGGTGTGGAGGCAGTAAGTTATACTATACTAACTGGTGAGTGAAACTAAGAGGTTGGACTTGCAAAATGTACTCAAAGGTAAGTGGAGCGGACTGGTAAATAAATGTGGTACTCTGATCACCAATAATTTGTATGAAATATGTTGTCTCAGTTGCAAAACAATCTTTGGGTACTTGGATACTTTCCTGGCATAAAATTAAGTGCGATCCTAACAATCTACAAAGAATGACCTCTGAAGGAGAAAGTTGATGTGTACATACTTTAATGTTACAACTGCAAAGGATTCTACACATGGGAGAAACAGAAAAATCAATTGAAGTACGATTATGCCAACATCAAGCTGACGTACGAAGCAATAATCCAAACTCCCCAGTGGCAGCTCGCATGTGTAATCAAAACCATAGGATAGAAGACATCATTCTTATATCAACCTAATTTATCAATTCAATGGTATAAGGAAGGACTTTCCATCAGAGCAGCAAGGCTTGTACGCAAGAAAGCATCCCAACTTATCACGAATATTTCTAACGGGAATTGTTTTGAATCATAATGGTTTTCAAGAATATTGGAGTTTGTGTTGTGACGTTGCAGCACTTTCTCCAGAATCAGAATGGAAAACAAAGATTACTTATTTTAACTTAGTGCATTTCTTGGAAAATTTTTGTTTCCATTTTTTCCAGCTTTTTCTCTGTTGTTCGCTCTCATTTTGTTCAATAACATTTTGTGTTATTACTTTAACTTTAAATTGAAGCAAGAAAAATTCCGAAAAATTCTTCAACCAAAAAAACTGTTCTAAAGACAAGGGTTTAGTTTCGAAATTGCAAAATAAAAAACTTATATTGAAAACTTATTCAGGCCATACGGTTTGGACCAATCATGTTATTTCTTGGTCTCCAGATGCTAGAAATGAAAATAAAATGCCCGTATTGGTTTCTTATTAAAAATCAGCGAGTTTGCTTACTTGCAGAATATTTTCGAATTCCTTTGACATGACGATCATTGAATTGAAATCAACAAAAACTCATGAAAGCAGATACACCGAAAAAGAAAACGGTTGCATCGATTGCGCAATGCACTAAGTATTTTTAGATTATTGCCAAAGATAGGGATTTTGTTTATCATCAAAAATGTACTCTCGCCTTATCGAGTGAAACTGTACATACTTTTGCTCTCAAATCCGGTGGAAATAATATAAACCTTTTGTTATAAGGTTTATCACTAGCTAGTAATAAATATATAGATTTACATTCAATGTTTCACTTAGAATTCAATAATTTCCAAAATTGTAAGCACACCTACGCAACGGTTAGGGCTGAATACGTATATTATAATACATACATGTATTAAAAACATCGGGTACGAATGATCTTGTCCTCAAAACATATACTTCCTCAAAACATATAATTTTGAAAACACACTCAAATATACATATATTATATGTTTTTTTTTTTATTTTTGTCTATTTTCATTTTTACAGTAACGCAGTCAATTTTTAAATAATTTTAGTATAACGTTCTCGAGTTTATATTTTCACATTTTTTTGATATTCAAAAAAAGTATATAACAAAACCACAAAATACAAGTTCCCAACAGATATATTCAAAATGATTCGAAGCTTCTGCGCTATATATCAATATTAATTCCTGAAAACGCTAATAAAACTACAATGCGCATGCTATTTATTTTTAGTGTCTTCTTCCACCTTGCATATATTTTCTAAAGTTGCGGACATATGTAGCAAGACCCTTAATGTAATCAAGCCTATCAGAGAAAGGACTTAATACTGTCTGATGAAAACGATAGAAATGGGATCTGCAATATTTTTAGGTGTATGCGGTAAGTGGACAAATGTAAAGAATTCATTTTCCACTGCTTTTAGATGATGTTTAAACAAATGCTAAATTCAATAATAAAAAAGGAATTGTGAGACTGATTTGTTCACGGACGGACTTTCAGCCACAGCTCATTTAAATAATATCGCCATCAGCAATGCTGAAACTTATGTGTTTTATGTGTATATGTTTTGAGAGGAAATATACGTTATGCAAATTATAGTTTTTGACCAATAGGTTTTTTGCATACCGATGTTTTGAGGATGTTTGCCCTGAAAAGCTTTTCAGGGCAAATCCTACGCAACGTTTAGGTTCATTAGAGCTCGATAATGGGTGTTTTCGGTTCCACATGGTGCGCAATTCGTTAGAGCAAGTGCTAATCCTTTTTTTCATTCTGAACATAATGTATTGCTCAACTTATTGCGGAGGAAAAGTGTCAAAAATCGAAATTCTGAACCATATGTAACTTAAGGATCTATTCGTTTATGAGTAGGTTGATAAAAGGCATTGTTCCATTATAGACATATGTGCAATCGTGCATTATACAATAGAAGCAACAGCTTTTTTTAGAACTGTGTTTCGGATGATTTCTAGTCATAGAACATTTCCAGTTAGGTATACAGCTCTGCTAAGCAACTTGTATGAAGCTTGTTGATATTCTGTATTGGTTTCGATTCAAGGTACTTTCTTTCTTCATATACACAACTTTATTTATTCCTCATAAAGGTTAAATCAAACCTCTGATATGATGTCCGTAAATACAGCCAGTTAATATTTAAAATTCAAGACCACTTTACTTTGTAACAGCAACATAAACAAAAAGCAAATTGTCTAGACAAGAATTTAAAAAACTGCTTCAATAAATGTGGCCTTGATTCTTCCCTCAATTGTAATGATAAACACGCGTGTGTGTTACACCAAACAAATACCCACGCCGGTTCTACCCCGCTTAATTAAAATAATTACAAAGCAACTGGTCATATATAAGCACGCATAAGAGATACATTTTCAGATATATCCATAATATATAATAGTTGGCTACAGAACTACTTTATAGTTTCTACATAGAAAATATCTAGAACTGAAAAATACCATGCTAACAATTAGATGCGCCTTCTCCTTTTTGCAAAAATCTACCACGTGGCGTAGGATGCTTACTGAGGTATTTACATTCAAAGAAAGTTGAATCAAAGAAGTTATGTAGGAACTCATGCAGCAAAAAACTCATATAAAAAACTCTCATATTTGTCATAGATTAAAGGGTGCATTTTTACTCCTTTATGAAGATGCGAAACGCAGTGTATTTTTTTAACCAAGTGTGACTCCGCCTCGCTGTCTATACTTTGCATGTTAAAACGGATACGCGATTTGTTGTTATTGGTTCATCGGATACGGCTGTTTGTTTGATTGGCTCAGCTGCGATCTACACTTGGTCAAAAAAATACACTACGTTTCGCATCTCCTAAAGAAGTAAAAATTTACCTTAATCTATGCATATTTGTTTAAAATTTTGTGGTTGCTGCATCTAAGGGTAACTTGAGTTTAACGTCGTATTTCCAACATTATCTGATGTTTTCAGGTTGACTCTATTCCCAGAATTTTTGCTTTGAAACATCCGTCAAAGCTGCGTTAGAACAAAACGCCACACATGGTAGACTTGTTAAAAACACAAATTTAAAACTTTGGCTTGACAAATACATATGAGTTATTATGTATTAGTGGCTTTTGTACATTTTACAAAAGTCGTAGTAGTCTGAAGTGGAACCAAAAGCAATTTCAGGGACAGCAAAATGATTAAATAAATATTAAAGTTCTCCATAAATGCTCTCCTGTGTATCGTTGCTTCTACTCAAAGTTAAAACTACGAAAGTACTATTTTTAAATTTAATGTTTCCAGCAACTGACGCTGAAAACTTTCCTTTCTTTATTTTATTGATAAAAGACTATTTTTCATTTAAATAAATTGGATAGTAATATTATATATGATATGATTCATGTAGGTTTTAAAACTATAATGCTGCATTTTACATTCAGGGCATCCCAAGGCAGAAATTTATGTTACAATTAAGTTACTTGGTAGGTTTTCTTCGAGAAAAAACATCAGACATGTGTGGGTATGCATCTTTTGCTATACGATTCTGGAAAGAATATCAAGCGTAAATGTACAAACTCTTAGCAACTAGTTTTCAAAGAACTTGACAGTGGAACCTGAAAGAGGATTTTAAGATTAAGTAAATTGTATGCTTTGCAATATATTCTTTTTAAAATTGCGAAACTCAACAAGTTCAGAGCATAAAGTATTGTTATGTTTCATGAAGCGAGTTGCTGTTAATCTGATAGAAGATAAAGTTAGGAGTTCAACTTTGTAGTTTTTCTATGTATAATATGAAGTTGTTGCCGTTATATACATAATTTTGAAGTTTTGTCACCAGTCCGGTATAATATAATAAGACATCAGTTCTTAACTTTACAATTCTTCAAAGTAATTTCCGCCGTTGTGGTGGCGGTAAGTACCTTGAAATTTACTTTTTGTCTAAAAACAGTTTATAAATGTGAAAAATAAGCAATATATATATCATCAATGCAGAAGATAAGACCATTGTAGCTAGCAAGTAAAAAATTATGTCCGTTGCGTATAAAATCTATTTAAATAGCACGATGTTCGCTCTTTGTAGAAAAGGAAATTAAGGTATGTTTAGTTAATGGATACTACGAGCAAAATGCAGTGTCTTGAAATAATTGTTCTTAATTTTAAAACATCCATCTTAATTGCCGTAGTCAAAAAACTCTCAAGTTGACAAACTACTGTCGCATAATATGAAAATTGAGTATATTTGAATATTAGCAAAAAGCATGGTTGCAAAATTTTGTAACTATAAAACATGTTGTGTAAGCTGAAATAGAACCTCATTACTTATAAAACTGATGTTTTATGGCTGACGTACGAAATCTTTTTCGTAAAGATGAATAATTTATATCAAAATCATGTAATGACCTTTCATGTTGCAATCAAGGTTTGGGAGGTCCTGGTTCTAGAAGTCACGCATTTAATCACAAAATGTATGCTCATGTTACTCCATATCATATACAAATTATTTTGTTTACTCCACTAAATTTTTCAAAACCTTAAATCACACAAAGTGATGCGAAAAACATGATATATAATTTTCAAAAAATCATTACACACAACAAATTTTTATTGCAAAAAAGAACTTTCCAGATTGTATGAAAAGTACTGCGTAGTTGAAACTTGTGATGAAGTCAAGTTTCATAATATCTTTGAACGACAACCAGTCAGTATTCTACCTTTAATAAATTAAATTTGTCTACTATAAAGGAAATTTCGCGACCGTTTTTGTTAGTTTTTCTCATTTTTTCCTATCACAATTTGTAAACAAACAAACAAGAGAGCATGGTTGTTCTTTAAGAATTGTAAACAGAATTGTTACCCAAAATGGATAGCATATGATAAACAGTGTATCACAGTTTATCACTGTAATAAAGTAAAGAAACATTGGAATCGTGACAAAACTGCATCGAAGTGCAGTTCCATCGGTGCTCCAGGACGTTCATAAAAATATTTTGTTTACTTAAAAAAACTACGTTTGTGGCACAAGAGCAAGATGATATGTCTTGTAGTTGATACCTGGCTCGTGGTTTTGCTAGAAAACCTAACTAAAACTAAAGACGTGGATAGTTTCATCTATATTCTGCACATTTCCTGGAGAGCTTTCTCTGTCACAGTCAACATTCTTGATATTGTCTACCCCTCTCCTCTCAAGGCAATTTATTTTATGTTTCTTTAAGCTTCCTTCCTTTATTCTGCAAAAGACATGGTAACGGTTTCTCTACACCGTTCTCATATTGTCTTCCTGTTCTCAACATCAGCAACCTTATTATATGCATAGCAGTGTTCGTTCGTATGACTTTTAACAAGATCATGATCCATTCCGCACCGCAGTCTTTGACGGAGTTGTGATCTACACAGACTCAAGGAAGCAGCTTCATCCGTTTTTCTCAGTTTCTCTCTTCGCCCCAATTTATTTGGTTCATAGTGCATTTTAAAATCTAAAGGGAATCTAAAAGAAATTACTAAAGTGTATACTTATTTGATAATACTACAGCAAAATTTAGCTTCTTTATTATTCCGTTCAATGCAATGGCATCCACGGTAGAAAAAAATTTCAGTGACACTTGGGACTACAAGATAAGTAATAACACTCTAAACGAGTGGCAACTATCGCAGCTATCTGAATCTGATTCCGACTTAGAAGTTGAATGCCTACTCAAACAGTGGTCTACTAAAAGTTTCAACGAATCTCTAATAGGTCTCTCCTTACCAGATAAATAATGAGCTTTACTTTATTTCCTAAGTGCCTAAGTTCACTTTAAGCTTTCACTTTCTTTTACACAGAAACATCATGTGCCACAGTATGGGATGGCATACACTGTTGGCCAGCTATTCCACCTGGTTCAGTGATCAGGAAGTCATGCACCGACATATTCCAAAAAATCCATCCTCAGTATGCAGAGTACTTGGAAGGTAAAGCAAAGCTGTATTGATTACCCCTAAATGTTATCTCAACCAAAGACATAATATTATGTATTTATTAGATATATTTATTTGCGTTAATTTAAACAAAGGATATGTGAAACGGGAATGTCTCAGAAATGGAAGTTGGGCAGAAGGAACTGAAACGGATTATACGGAATGTACAGATTCTTTTGAATTATATCTGAAGGGAATCGTAAGTTTGATATTTAAAAGCTTTCTGTTCACCTCATTTAACACAGAAATTTAGTTCGCTACAGTAGTAACTTCAAACTTTATAAAATCGTTTTGGCAAGATGTATGATTTTCCATTTCACAAACCAATTGCACAGGAAGAAGACACTGTCTTGGTTCCTATGGTTCATCATATGCACTTTTTTGGGTCAATAATTTCTCTATTGTGTTTGGGAATATCATTGGCAATCTTTTATTATTACAGGTAGCTACAATCTATAATTTTCATTAAGTTCAAGTTCGATTTAGATAAAATGTTCACCAATAGACGAGCAAAAATTATATGTGCAATTACACATTTAATTTCATTCGGATTCTCCATCACATTTACACCTATTGTGAATTTGCTTAGATTTCACTGTAAACTATAAGATTGTGATGTTTTTTTTAAAAGCTTAGTAAATGTTCAAGGAATTTGACTTATTGTCATAGGCATTCGGTTTTAAATTTTGCATTTTTGTCACATTGGTATGGTTAGATGTCTTCAGTGCGATCGAGTCACTGTCCATGTTCAGTTGATGTATTCTCTTGTTCTCCGCTTTCTTCTCATGCTTTTAATAACTGAGCCATTTGTTATCGGCCACAGTAACAGCTACAGAGATGTGGTAAGTAAAATATGTCACCGTAGTTATCCAAAATAGCTACAAGTCTCACTACAGGTATTTCTTTCTCCAGAAAATTCTTTGTGAGTCCGTATTAGTCCTCTACTTATACTCCACGTTTGCATCTGTAAGTTGGATGTTCATCCAAGGACTATATCTTAACTTTGCTCTGATGGTTGGTGCTGCTCCGATAAGCAGTCGTTATCAGATTACCATATACCGTATTGTAGGATGGGGTAAGATGAGATCTTCATGATTTCATATTATATTTGAGAGACAAACCGCTGATAGTTTTATAATGTATTTTTGACAGGGGTGCCAGCTGCATTCGTCACTGTTTATGTTATCTCCATGCTATTTAAAGAGCAAGAGAAATGTTGGAAAGGATATTCGGAAATGAAGGAGATGTGGATATTGATGGGGCCAATGGCGTTTGAACTTGTGGTAAAATGTTTGTATTGATTTGAGTCTTGAAATAAATCTTCTAACATTTACTTTGTTACTGTACGCACATAATTACTTTTTAGGTAAATGGCCTATTTCTATTGAACATTCTACGCGTGCTTCTAAGAAAGGTTCGTAATTCTAATGCTCGCTCGGATTCATCTCAAATAAAGTAAAACATTCCTGCAAAACTTTGATTTTACTAACACACTTTGCTCTTTATTAGAAGTACTTTTATTTACTCTACAATTTAAACATTTATGAGGGTTTTACATAAATTAGGGCAGCAGCCAAAGCCACCGCTGTTCTCTTCCCTGTGCTTGGAATTAACAATTTGATCCTTCTCTACAATCCTGGAGGCGATTACAACAAGTATTTTGTTACGCTCAATACATTCTTTTCTTCAACTCAGGTAATGAACGAAAAGTTAGGTTTTGTTCTCACTCGCTTTACTCATATATTTGGGCACAAAAAAGTACTTTTGTTCTAAAAGAACTTCATTGCCAATTGTTTGACACACGATAAATTATAATTTTACAGATTTTTCTGAGCTTATCCAAGAATATTAAAAATATGAATGAAAAAATGTATTTAATGACAATAAATATGTTGTAGAAATGTCGTGACTGGCTTTTTTCAGTTTTGTAGCCATTTCATTTTTTTGTCCGCAGGCTACTCAAAAGCTCCTTTTCCCCAAAGTTTTTTCAGCAAGATATATGATTCATAAATCCTGAGTACTTTCTTTAATACAGGGAATCTTTGTAGCGATTGTATACTGTTTTGCTGATAAAGAAGTGCGAAATGCAATTCACCGTTCAATAGAAAGGGCCAAGGCGAGGAGAATGGGAAATCCAAATCCAGCTCACAGTCATTTTGGCATGCCACTGACTACTATTGCAGAAATGCTATCTCGACGACAGAGCAATCAAAATGGAAGTAATTGCTTAGAAAATCCTGTATAAAGAGTTCAACTATTTGTAAGTCAGTTATCATAAGATAATATTCTATTACAATCAATACTTACATGCATACTGTAACTACTACTAATATTGTGATGTACTTAAATCTACAATTGTAAATAACACTGCATCTGTTTGTTCAAGATATAGAATAAAATATTATGTGTAAAGTTTTGTTTCATATTTGCAAATGCAGCAAAATGTCCCATCCTTAATACATCCAATAAAGTAACTAGAGCTCATGAAAAATTCGTTACATTCAGTTTTCCATATGGGAAATTTCCTAATTTGTAGAAGCATTGGTTCATTAATGAAATATTTTTAAATTAAAAAATGTGTTTGGTCTGGAATCTTTTAGTTTCATACAAGAATGCTTGACATTGACACCAGCAATTTTAAGATAACTGGTAGAAAGTTTTGTGTTTTCGAACAAATAATGAAATTCGATGGTTTGATTTTGTAGTATATTATCATGAATGTATTGGTACAGATTCATATTTTAGCTCTTTGTGCCTTTGTAACAATATACCTGTCAAGTTGGACGATACCCGGGAGCGGACAAAATATAGGCTGGAAAGCCAGTAGGCAGAGCTCGTCAAAATTAATTAGTTTCCAGTCGACAGTTGAGTTTCGTAATATTGGATGACTGATGACTATAATATTATGTCTTCTTATTAAATCCCATGAAATCATATTCACTCTACCTATGTGATACGATTATTGTTTAGCTTTTATGTGTGTTTATTGCTTAGGATATATATGATTATGATCTGGGTAAGATTTAGTGTCAACATCAAATACTTACACAAAACTTACCAAATTAGATTTGAGTGGGTGTCGTAAAAAGTGGAATGATTTATAGTGTGCTAGCATCTTAGTAACAAGTAATAAATAATGATAATCTTATCCAACGTTGGCATTTTAAGAATAAATGACATTCCCATCACTTTCGTATCATGAGTAGCAAGTAGCAACATGCGCCACTCAAAGGCATCCACTGTACTTTTGACTACTTGATCGATCACATTTTATGGCTTCCTTTTGTCCCGTTTACTTATGGATGGAGTTTTGATGTTTCTTGTAAACTTGGAAAAAAATACGTGAATGCAAACTTTATAATAAAAAGATTCTCAATGTTCAAATGTAATTCTATGTAATCCTGCTTTACTACACATTTTGCAGTATGTATTTTTACTATTTACTAGGTTCCTATTTAAGAGGCTTACAAACATTAGCATTATTTTTTCATGTAGCATTCTACTCTGTTGTAATAACATAAAGAACTTACTGTGGCTACTTCAAAAACTAGCCGTTCTAAGTCATGGAAGTAAGTCTTCGCAGAAGAAAAAAATATTCGTTTTCAAAAATAGAGCAAATGTGAAATATGAGTAATTAGTCGGCCTAAAGATGGCTCAGTCAAGTCAAAACAGGAAATGAGACAGAGCACCAAGATTATAAGGAGGTTCCTTGAGAAAACATGAAACAAAAATTACTTAAATTACCTTTTAAAAATTACCTAAAGTCCACAATTGGGGAAAACTGAGACAATCATTTTCTCCCACAAGAACTGTTCTGGAGCGTAAGTTTTGCAAAGACTTTAAATCAAACTGTCACTGGAACATCAGTCGCTTAAGTCGTTATAAAGGAACCCAAATTGAATCATTTTAACAGACTTAATTTTTTTTCAGTTAGATCCGAGTCAAGCTTGCTGGGCCCAATTTTACAAAGCAAAGTCGTCTTTAAGAAAATTAGAGCTGTTCATATAAGTGCATATTCTTAAAATGATGGTTTAAAAATTGTTCTCCAAAATGTAAAAGTAAATTACAAATGTTTAATATCACGCAACACGACTATTAAAGAGAATACCTAAAAGAAAAGCCACTTATGGCTTTAAGGTAGCCCAAAATCATAGTATAACATACAACGGTAAAACGTATCTGAGAAAACAGAACGCAAAGATTTCCCATCTTTCCGGATATTCACGTAAATGAGTGTTGCATATACTGTATTTGCAAACGGTTCAGCAACCAGAAGAAGATAAAAGTAGTTCCAAATGTAATATGACGTACATTTGCATATGCATATAAAGAACTATTTGGAAACCAGTTGTGGCTCAATAAAATTCCAAAAATAGGGAATTGGAACCGAGGAAAACAGGGTATAAGCTTGTCTAGCACAAGATTCAGATAACCTTCTAAATTTGGTTTGATACAGTGATATTATCCTTGAATCCACAAAAACGTGATTGCAACATGTTAAAACTATGAGTCACGAGGCACTCGGTACTCACCGCACAGGTTTGAGAATGCTCAGCTTACTTTATAAAAGTATAGTTAATCACAGGTTATAACTAGTCCCTAATTTTGGTTTCATTTAGTAATAATGTAATTTGTATGAGTATTCATTGCTCCCAAAAATGAACAGCGGGCTATTTTAAGCATGCCGATCACTCACCATTAATCAATAAAATTTGTGTATCTACTTTCATTGCGAAGAGGCAGGCAAATCACTATTTTCTATCAACATTTGAAAGTATCTGGTTATCAATCTTTTAAAAATTTGTCCTCATTAACAGAAAAGTATCGGGTTATTTTGTGTGCAATAGATTATAGGATGGTCCTATATCTCAAATACAGAATGTATTTCATAATGTGTACCGTTCCTTAACATTTCCCCGCTGCGTTAGTACAGATAAGACATTTTTTGGAATAGATGCACTTCAAGATTTGCAAGCATATTTTTTAAAAATAAACCGTTATTGTACATCCGTCTTCAAGAAATAGTACAATGTATATTATCCTTTTGTACAACCGATCCAACTTTCTTTAGCAATATTAATAGCAAGCCTTCCATTATCGGTAATTGAACAACGGGAAATAGGAATCTCTCAGAAATGAAACTTGGGCACAATACAATGAATCTGCCCGTGGTATCTATGAATCCTTTTCAGCTGGATATCATCTAAAGAGACACGTATTGCAAGTCAAATATCGAAAACTTCACTTTTAAGTCATTTAATCTGTACTATTTGTAATTTCATTTGTAAAACTATATTGATTGCAACACGAAACATAACTGTATTCTTCTTGCTAGATACGCCGTTTTCTGACTGCCATTTTGATGACTAACATAAAACTTGGTCCTAGATACTGGTATAATTTAGTAACTATGTCTTTTAGTAACCGTGTTTCTCATTCTAAAATATACAACGCTTGAAATTATTGTTGTCGTAGCACTGCATTTGATCAAATATTTCTTCCAATGACTTATTATGAAGAAAAATAAAAAGTTACCGTTCACCTGTCAAACAAAGATACAATACAAAAAATCTCGATACATACATACCTTTTTATACGTAGTTGCTTCAAAAAGAGTAGCTGTGAAATACTATTGAACAAAGTAGATGTTAAACTTAAAAGTTTGTGTCTAGCACCTTCCATTTTTTCCTTCCTTCGTTCCTTCTGTGCCGTGTTTTTCTCTTTTTTCAAAATCCACCATGTAGCGTAAGATCCTGCATTAAAAAGTTGAGGTTTCATTCATGCTGGTAGAAAGAAAGTTTTGTCAAAAAAACTTTACGTGACCTTAGCAATGAACTTGTATCAATGGGTTTAAACTTTTACAAAACCACGATTTGTGCGCCCTTATATTTTGGTATTCTCAGAAAACGTGATGCATATATTAAACACGCTATAGTAAAAATTTAGTGTCCAGTCCCCAAATGGCTTGGTTTAAATTATGTATAAGAAATAATTATAAAGTTTAGTTAAACATTGCAGTCTTAATATATTATATATTGTCCTTTTGTCCCCTTGAACACTGTATACTTACTTATACGCAATACTTATATTTGTTTACGAAAGTCAAGAACAAAAGTCAATATCCAGAAAACGTGATAAACGTGAGTAACACATGCTAAAATTCAGAACGTAAGCCTGACACACATTGTAGAAAACATGTTCTAGTAGTAAAGTTTTAAAGGTTATAGATAAGCACTATATAAAAAGTTAACGGTTGCATAAAACACTATTCAATATACTACAAAAGAATTGAAAAAAATACAAACTTTCTGCGACTCCCCAAGTATTGGTATTAGTATGTTCTTATTTTATAAACTCTGGAACTTTTGAAGCAAAAGATTAGGAATGCATTTTAGACTCAAAAGGCTGTTGTCTTTGTACGTTAACTTTTTGTTTCGTGTCGAACAATAATTTTAGAATGTTCATGTTCAAGTGTTTCTATGTAGTATTGTTATTTTATACCGATTATAGTATAGAAACAAACTAAAATATTCACCATAAATTTTACAGTACATAGATATTCTTGTTAACAAGGAAGCATGATCTTTGTCGTAACATTGTTGCAATTATACCATATTAATTATGAAAGCATTTCAACCCATGGTTTTTATCAAGATCATAATCCATTCTGGAAAGCAGTCTTCTCTGGACTTTCAAACTACTCAATCTCAAATAGGTTGCTTCTTGCATTTTCTCCAGCTTCTCTTTTTGCCGACTTGTCTTTTCTAGTTAATACTTGATACTAAATACAAATACAAAATAATATAGTGCAAACATAATATTCCAGGTAGATGACATGGCGTTCACATAAAACACAAATTTTAGTTGGAGCTACAGTTAATTAAAAAGTTCTCTAAACGAGGCAATTATCGCAGCTGTCTGAAGCGGATTCCCATTTGGAAGCCCAATGTTTCCTAAAAAAGCGGTCTAATAAAAGTTTTTAAAATGAATCTTCTACAGGTATATGCTTAAAAATAGATAGTTAATGAGTGATTTTCAAATGTTTATAAATTATACTGAAAGCTCTTACGTTAATAAATACAGAATCATCATGTGCAACAAATTGGGATGGTGTACACCGTTGGCAAGGAATTCCACCTGATACTAAAATCAGCAAGTCTTGCACAGCAAATATTCCAAGAAACTCATCCGCAGTATGCAGGTTACTTGAAAGGTAAAAGAAAAGTTTAATAAGTTTTCCTAAATGTTTTCCCAATCAATGACGTGCCTATTCAATAGCATGTGCTCCCTTTGTGTTAAATGAAACAAAGGATACGTGAAACGTGAATGTCTAGGAAATGGAATTTGGGCGCAAGGCAATGAATCGGATTATAAAGAATACACAGATTCGTTTGAATCTTATCTCAAAGGAATCGTAAGTCCAATATTACAAGTTTCCGTATCACGTCATCTAGCACAAAAGCTTCTCCTTTATTATACTGAAACTTTAAACATTATAACTATGCACGATGATTTTTCGTTTAAAATGAACTTTACAATCAACTAATTGCACAGGAAGAAGACAATGTGTTGGTTCCCATGGTTCCTCATATGCTCTTATTTTTGTCAATTATTTCCCTTATTTGTCTTGCAATATCCCTTGCAATTTTTTGACAATTTTGAAAATAAAGTTACTATGATAGTAGCAGTAACAAATGGTAAACAAAGTTTTAGATGTATTAAACCACTCCAGTAAATAAAATTTAAAATTGCATTAGGGCAAAAGGTGGGCATTAAAAATTCATTGAGTATGAGCATTATTAAACGTTGCGTAACATTGCGTAGTCACAAATTTCAAGGATTAAAATCCCTCAACGTCAGTAGTCTCATATATAATTCATCGCCACAAACTATTGCCATAATTTATTCCAGGTTGCACAGAAAACTACTTTAGAAGAATATATTATGTGGCACTCGTATGTTTTTGTAATTTGACACATTTCATGACACATGAATACAAGTAATGTTTTTTTCTTCGTATTTTTATAATTAGAAGTCTTCGGTGTGATCGAGTAACCGTTCATGCTCACTTGATGCATTCTCTTATCATACTACAGATATTTAAATACTTATCGTCGCAGGAGTTCTTTTTTGAGTCTATACTAGTTCTTTTCTTGTACTCAACGTTTGCTTCTTAAAGTTGGATGTTCATTCAAAGGCTCTATCTTATCTTTGCACTGATGGCAGGTGCAGCACCCATAAGCACCCGTTATTAGATTACAATATACCGTATTATCGGATGGGATGGGTTGAGAGATTATTGAATTGACATAATTTTTTAGAAAATGGTTCTTGGCATCACGTTTTATAACGTATGTTTGACAGGTGTAGCCGCTGTATTTGTTGCTGTATATGTCATCGCTATGCTAATTAAAGATCAAGAGAACTGCTGAAAAGGATATTCTGAAATGAAGGAGATGTAGATATTGATGAGTCGAATGGCGTTTGAGCTTGTGGTACGACGTCTATATTATTGAAAATCTAGAAAAGGGAGCGACTGCATTAGCGGTCACAAATATCATTCTTAATTCCATGAATATTGTTTTTATAGGTAAATGGCCTACTTCTTTTGAACATTTTGCGAATACTTCTTAGAACTAAGCAATGTACAGTTGGAATCTCTGTGTACTTCGGTATGCATGCAACATGCATATAAGAGGCAGTAAAATATATTCATATACATTCATACTTTCATTCATAAAATTTTTATGCCGGGAACTGGTAAGACTAGGAAAGGGTTATGCAGGGTAAAGGTCATGCTGGGAACATGTACTGCAATGAACTGGTCAATCCAGGAACAGGCCTTGCTAGTAATATGTCATGCTGGGAACGGGCCTTGCCAGGAACCGGTCATGCTAGGAAC
>JAQIXW010002392.1:0-15628 GCA_034700685.1 Willowsia buskii | reverse complement strand
ATTCAATGAATTTTATAACTTGTTCGGTGGCAAATATGGGAAAATATTCAGTTCGAGAACTTGCGTCAGCTTTTGACAATAAAACATGGATAGCCTTTGCAATTTGCGCTCTAACAACAATCGGGCTTATGTGTTGTTCAGAAAACTTAATAAACTTAAATCCAAGAAATACATTGAACAATATCATGTTCCCATTTCGCATATTCCTAGAGCAGGGTTTAGACTCTGATAGCTTAAGTTTTTTTGGGAAGACTTCGATTGGTACTTACAAAGTGTTTGTAGTAGTTTCTTGGTTGCTTGTAGCAATTGTACTTAGCAATGGTTACAAGGGAGAAAACATCAGTCAGCTAATTGCTCCAATGAAGCCTGAAAAAATTGACACATTTAGAAAACTGGTAAAAGCCAATTTGACGATATACTCGTCAAGCAAATTTGAATGGACGTTGAAAATTATTGAAGACTATCACGGAACATTTAAGATTGATAACAAAACCCTTGAAATTTTAAAACGAATTGTTGGTTTTAATCATCCATATTTTCGAAAGTTTTTAAACCATTTATACTATCCAGAGTTTCTATCGCATACGTATTTTTCTTCTCAAAGTAGTAAAGGCAAATTTGTGAAAGTAGAACTAGTCAAAAAACTAGAGGCTCAAACATATTATCCCACAAGTCAGGAAGAAATGAAGAACATGAAAGGATATGACTACTTTCTAGAGCAAATATCAGATTGTGCTGATGGAAGAGCATTTTTTGATCTTTCGACGGTGTTGGACGCGCTTACATTGAAATATACTTTAGGGCTGTGGAAATTACACAAGAATAAATCAGATTGGCAAGTTGAAAAGGACTATTGGAAATACGTTGCAAAAAATAAGGAAACTATATTTCATAGAAGTATTGGAATAGCAATTTGGAACATTCGTTGGCCTGTTTCAATGACACTTAGAAAATTTAGGTCACTAGACGAAAGCGGCCTAACTGGAAAACTTTTGGAATGGAGGAGTTGGCTCTGGACTCATGTCGACTATGGAAAGGTTCAGAACTTAAAACTAATGAAAAGAGTTAAAAGCATTAGCATAAATGACAATATAGTTGTGGTTTTCTATACATATCTTGGACTTACTTTGCTGAATTTATTCGTCTATTTTCTCGAGTTGGCGTTTCCACAACTTACCTGGTTGTGGATAAAGCAAGATTTTACTTGTGGAACACTGTTGTACTGGAATCAAATATGTCCTAAATTAGGGTATCTTATTTACACTTTTTTCATGCAATTTTGCAAAATGTTCATGATATTTCATAATTGGTACAGAATATTTAGCGGGTACTGTTATTGCAAGATATTTGGCTGTGTGAATAAATGAATTTCCTTAATGTAGTAGGTCTTTTAAGTAGCTTTTAAATAATAACACACCTCTTATGTGTTTACAGGATCCTGTAAGCGTTTAAAAATATTTTTGTTTATATTCATAAAATTCTGTTAAGATTCGACGTTTGAAATGAACTAAACAAGTATGAATTATATCGCTATGACACATTTGGCTAACAAAGACGATTAGATTTGTACAAATTTTAACACCGTCATGTATTTTTGATTGCCCAAGACGCTAAGCTTAATATAAATATGATAATTAAGTAAAATAAAAATAAGCGGGAAGTTAGTCACAAAATTAACATTTCATGAAATTGATAAATATTTTTGTATACTTTAGTCACACAGGATGCATTCGCAGCATCAATATTATCATCATTAAACTGGAATTTAATAAAAGCAAAACACTCATTCAGCTTGCTGGTTTATTTCAAAACTTTTTAACAAATTGTAGTGAAAAGAAGCCTGAATTACGGAATAGTTGTATATTATATGCATAATTCTCGATTGTAGAACTTAGGCTTAACGCAATAAACTCAAGCAAGCAATGTTGTAGTTGTCTTTGATTCTTTCTATGACATTCTTCGTAGAATTCGGTAGCTGCCAGGCTTCTTTTAAGTTTACTTTTTGAAAATATGGTGGTATTTTATCCTCAGTGGGCGAGTGCCCAAGCTTATCACTGGGAACTTTACTTCAGGCGTGAATTTGAACCCATTGTAATACTTTGGCCAGAAATCCTTTCTTTTAGTCAGTAGAATTGTCATATGTTGAATTGGGTTGGATGGTTTTGTTGTCACCGTAATCCACTTGACAACTGTTTTTCTTTTGTTTTCTTTTTTAATTCTTTAACCGCTCTCTGTACGACTTAAAAAATAATCGTATGGTTGCTGATAAATTACCTCCAGAAGATAAAGAATACTGAATCCCATACAGAGACCTGATAGGTACAATAAAACTGTGAATAGATAGAAAACAACTGACACGATATCAGCTTTTCTAGATAAGGTTTTTTAGAGTAAGTTCATGACATAAAAATAATTGTGTGCACGGCCTTAATATTTGCAAGAATTTAGGCTTTAGAATTTAGAATAAGTATATACATTACCTAATAGCCCTCCAGCGATATCTAAAAACAACACTTCTTTAAATATATGTGGTAATATATTTATCAATGTACCATAAATAAGGTTAGTTTGTTTTGATATCTTACAAATTAAGTTTAACGTTGTCGTCATTTCTTTCCTGATCATTGGTTATGCCCTGGAAATATAGTTTAACATGCAATGATTCAGTATTTACACAACAGCAAAATAATTGTACTCATTATTTTTAACACAGGTATACATCTTTCAATTTGGGAAACGTCTCCAGCAGTTTGTTCTTATGTGCTTTTCTCATGGGCAATGTAGTGGTCTCCGTATTATACGAAATTTCGATACAAGTCGCAAGGCATTTTTTTGCAAACGTTGCAAATGCCCTTTTGAGTAAGGAAGTAACAATCATGATACCATTACCGTTTTCTTTCAGATCATTAAAATATTTACATAATAGTTCTATTTTAAGCCATATCTCTCACATTCTCAGTGCAGTTATTTTTCTGAGGTCTGCAGAGGGTCATAATCAATGCCACGATACTTTTTATTTCTTTGTGTAGAGATATGATGTATAACAACTCCATCCAAATGGCGCAAAGCAACTTGAATAAAACTATCTTTGTGTGAACTATTTTATTAAGGAATGTAAATCCAAATCTGAGAAGATGTTTACCCAAGCAGCTCCTGCTTCATTGATATTTCTTGTTAATGGCTGAAAAAGAAAACTGACAATATGCTTGTATGGATGTCTTTCCCATTTTGGTAAATGAAATTAAAAGCTTATGTGCCAACATTTTACCATTTATTAAGTATCGAACGAAGTGAGATACTTATTGATTTCAGTTTGTCTGTCTGTCTGTCCGTCTGTCCGTCCGTGCGCGGTCTAGCACGAGAACCTGTGGACCGATCTTGACCAAACTTAGTACATTAGTAGGTCATGACCTTAGGTACCTTGTGACCAAATTTCGTCACCTGACCCCCTGACCAAATTTCGTCACTTAACCAAAATTTCGTCACTTGACCAAAATTTCGTCACTTGACCAAAATTTCGTCACTTGACCAAAATTTCGTCACATGACCAAAATTTCGTCACTTGACCAAAATTTCGTCACATGACCAAAATTTCGTTACATGACCAAGATTTCGTTACATGACCAAGATTTCGTTACATGACCAAAATTTCGTCACATGACCAAAATTTCGTCACATGACCAAAATTTCGTTACATGACCAAAATTTCGTCACCTGACCAAATTTCGTCACCTGACCAAATTTCGGCACCTGGCCCCCTGTGACCAAATGACATCGTCATGAACACAATAAAGCTGTTCGTTAGATATTTTACTACATGTTCGCTTGCGGAGTTTATTATCTCTGAATCCGCAATTTGTTGAAATTGCCTAGCTATACGTGTAAAGTTTTGTTGAGACATTTGCTCGTTTCCTACTAGTAGTCCAACGTATACATCATATGGCCTGGAATATCCGCTGCTTAAGGCTTCGGAATTTTCCTCTTGAAAAGTCGTGTAAGCAAGCTTTCCATCGGCAAAATATGGATTCAAAATGTATCGTAGATAGAAGGCGGAAAATTGGAGCCAGAACTTTTCCGTTAAATTTATATTAGAATCTAAAACATACACATGTATTACTCGATTCCAGCCGGAAGCTGTATTCAGTGATTTGTTGGATTGCAATTTATGCATATCGAAGGGGTCTAGTTTACTGTGCATACTTTCAAACAAATACGATGACGACCACGTTACAACTGAAGTTGGGGTAGATACGACTACCGTACTATGCGATATTTGAAAAGGAATATTGCACGTGTAAGGATTAATAAAATGAAACAAAATTCGAATTGATTCAAGATGAACAAAGCTTTGCAAAGTTTCCATGACTTTTTGCAAATTTTGTTTGTTGCAACCTCTGTCATCGCAAAAAGCAGTGTCAGTTTTTGTAGTTTGTATTGCAAAAGATAATGAGCTGCCTAAAACTAGGATGTTAAAGTAATATGAAATATTGTAATAAGCATTTTGCAGATTGGGGAGCTTGCTTTGACCCACACAAAGCATTACAGTGTAATGTTGTAATGGACGCCACCGTTTCCTTTTTGAAGTATCGCAAATAACCCGGAAAACGAAAAGTTGAGCACACTAGCAGCACGCTATTTATAATGTATAAACGCTTGTTTATTAAATTGGATTTTGCTTCCTGTCTGTTCAAGCTGTTAAATTATTTTGCTTCATATGTCCCTCTCGAAGCATTATTTCGCATAGAAGAGATATCGTTTGTAATAAATGATCGTTGTAAATGCTGCAACACGCGTTGGACTCTGTGTTCTTTTAGAAAGCAATCATAATCATCATTTTGTTGCTGCTCAAAATGTTATATTTGCACTTTATTCATTGCATTTTCTGAAATTCACAACATATTTTATGTCGGTATCAGTAAGTCAATTATTAATTTGAACGCGTGATAGGTCTCAAAGAATTCTGCTTTGAATTTGCACGCAATTAAGGAAGAATAGTGTTTTGAAACAATGCAATTAGTTGTAATTTTATGAAATCCATGAATAAATATATTATATATATATATAAGATAATATACTGTTTTGAAGCATATTTCAATATTGCTTTGATTATATTCACAGCCCCAAAATTATTATATACATGAATGAATACATAACAATCCTTTGCAGGTAAAGCTCAAATATTGTTGAATCATTAATCATTGATAATAAAATTTCACCATGAAATTGTCACTACGACTTATGTCATTTATAATTAAGGAATGAGTTTACTATAATATAATATTTCAAATACATTTTTGGTTAAGTTTAGAATTTGTATTGGTTCTAAATGAATTTGCTATTTGAAAGTGAATGAAATGAAAGTTTTTAGCCTGAAAATAATGTAACCTTTGTTTTTCTAATTCTTATGTTTCTAAAAACTGCAAAAAAATTTCTAATGACATCATTGAAATATTTAAATATTTTACTATAACATTCAAGAGTGAGTGCAATAACTCCCAACATAATACCTGATCCGTACGCGATAAAGATCACTTGTGTATTTGAATCAAGTGATACCACAAACGTTTTGTCGAAACTGTTATTCTTCCCCGTTAAATTGAGATTTGCGTTTTGAAATGCGTAATTTGGGAATTCAAAACTAGGAATTGATTTATTAATGTGATTGAAGATCCCGGATGACCAAATTGCTTTAAATCTTCCAAGAATCCATGGGTCTCCCCAGTTTGCAAAAACCCAGCCTTTGTTGTGACTAACGAACTGCTGGTGACTTTTCGATGCAAAGGTGCCAGGTTTCATGTACTTAAACAATTGGCAATAGGCAGCTTCAGTACTTTTTATTTCATCTGACCACTTCAACAATGCCACTTTATCACAAAGATTTTGAGGAATGAGATCCGTCATATATTCCAAGCTATAGTTAAAGTAACTCGAATATCTCGCAGCATTTCGAATATCCACTGTAATATCCTCAGAGTGATTTTCTCCAATTTGTAGCAATAATCGCTCCTCTTTTGTTCCGGGTAAAATAAATGGTAAATCCGTAGGATCAAGCAAATACCCAAACCCGGAAGAAGTGACAAATTTGTTCAACCGTTCGGATAAATGAGTGGAAGAATTTGAATTGTTTTGAAGAAGTTTAGTGTAAAATAGTGTCAATTGAATTTCAATGTCATAAAACAGTGTATAATTTCTACTTAAAATATCATTAAATCTTGTAAAATATACAATACTTTTTGCCGCTGTTAAGTCACCGATGTTGTCGCCAAGGTAGAAATACCCAATTAAAAATATGCAACATGTCCAAAGTTGCACTGGTAAAGCAAGTCGAGTAATTTTTATTTCACTTCCTTGATACAAAAATATACGAAGCACTGATAACAATGATTGAAGGAACTGATAAAGTATTCCGAATATCGACTTTTGTATCTGTGTAGCATTTTGTTCTCCATTGTAGATAAAAACCATTAGTATTAACAGACAACCTGTTAAGATCCAAGTGGGTTTGTCAAACGCTGATATGAAGCCACGAAACGAAAAACTTTCTTCGATATATCCGCCATTGCAAGTTAAAAATTGAATGAACACTGTGTCTGTTATTAAAGTCGGTGACCATTCTCGGTTCATAAAGATCGTCGGATGATAAAAATTATTAAGTGATAGATAGTTGTCAGAGTCAAGCCAAATTGAATAGTTGTTTGTAGCTCCAGCTTTGAATATTTCATAATCCATGTCACGATATTTTGTAAATGCTTTTTTATGTTCAGATAAGACATGCAACAAACTTTGGCTATTTCCTCGACTTAATTTATGCAAAACGATTTTTGTGCGAACAATTTTATTAATAAACGTATACCCAAACCTAACAAGATGTCTAACATTGGCGATATTTAAGTTCACCCACTTTGCACTTATTTCGTCAATATATTCGTCAATGTGCATGGAACAAAGCTGGCAGTATGCTTGTATTGAAGTTTTACCAGTATTTGTAAATGAGATTAAAAGCTTATGTGGAAACATTGGAGCAAACGAGAACTCAGAATCCACAATTACAATAAACAGATTAACAAGTTGTATTAAGATTTGTTCATCAATTTGTTCCATATCCATTATAATTCCAATATAAATATCAAACGGTCTAGAGTATCCATCGCATAAAAGTGAGGAATGTTCTACTTGCATTTTCATATAGACTACTTTTCCATCTGCAAAGTATGAGTTGAAATAGTATCGCATGTAAAATCCAGCAAATTGAGCCCAAACTTTATTCGCCAGACTATAATTTGAATGAAAAAGATACACATGTATGATTCGATTCCAACCCGAGGTTGGTGTCACTGATTGGTTGGACAAAGCTTGTGGCAAATCATTTATATCCTCTGTATTCATAAGTTGATATTGATAGGATGGTAACCACCTTGCCATTTCTGTAGGTGTTGATATAATTGCTGTGCTGTGGGTGATATTAAAAGGGATATTGCACATGTATGGATTAATAAAATGAAATAACATTGGAACTGCTTCATGGTGAATAAAACTCTGCAAAGTACCCATAACGTTTTGCATATTTTGCATGCTATAAACTGTGTCATCACAGAAGGACATTTCCATTGTTTGCAATGCAGCAGGTAAAGGAAAACTTAATACTATCATGTTGAGAAAGCAAGTGTGTAGAAGATTTGAAGCAAACATGGTCGCTGTAAGAGCACACTTAAATGTTAATTAATTGCTAAGCTATTTCAAATGTGGGATTTGAGAATTTCAAATTGCAACGTTTTTGTTAATCAAGAGTCAATATGAGTCTGTACTTTCCATGGTATTATATTGAAAACTTTTTTGATTTGATTTAAACTTGGCCCCTGAAATTTTTATTTGGTTTTCCTGGGTTTAGATCTGCAAACGTTGTCAAATCCATTGGTATTCTTTCTATTTCATATAAATAAACTCATTACATGCTACCAGCTTTCCGATATCATATCAAATGAATAAGGAGGTAAGCAAACATGCAGACTCAAAATCTTTTAAAATAATTATATTTTTATAATATTTATTTTTTTAAAAATATTAGACATATATAAATATGAAAATGGACGCCTATTTACTTCCACCCAGGAAACAATATTCCCAGTTCATTTTTAAAATGCACGTGAGACATAAACACATGCAATGGATATTGCAGCAGTAATAGACAAGCATTTCCGCATTGACATGTTAACTGTATTCTCTTTAATCCATATTAAATATTACGCAGGTAGTCGGTTAAGGTAGTTATGTTGCATAATTAAGTTCATATAAGCCGCAACGCTATTGCTACTACAGAAACCAGGAAATAGGAAGCGACTTTCTAGCTTCAAAAAATGATAATAATCAATTTTGTTTTAATTTTGCGAATATGACGATGACGTCTTCAAATTACAACATTGAAACTGCACTTTCCGTTGTATAACTACCAGGAGGGAGGAAGTAAGTAGCAATTTTTATTAATATAGAGAAAGCACAGCAGTTTATGTTTCCTGTGTCTGCTAGATATCAACTTGATTTACTTCCTGTCTCACTTCAAATATCGTTCCGCATGCTCACGGTAACCGTGTTTGTCTGTTCGGAGCAAAACATAAACTTTGAATAACGTGCTAAGCTTACATGTAAAAGTCAGAAACTTTAGTACACTTCACAAGATTTTGTTTACATTTCGTACCAAAATTGGTTTTTTGGCTGGTCGAAAAGTTCTTTTTTCAAGATATTGTTTGTATTCACCTTGCAATTGACATAATGAAAACACATTTTGTGATAGGATTTTTCCTTCTACATATTAATCGGAGTTACCAACAATTAAGTTACAATGAATTGTTACAGCCGTTTAAAGAATGTTTATTACATCTTGTCAATTACGAATTCTATGACGCAAATAATAATTTAATTTTAGGCAACGATAACAACCCAAATTTTATCCGACTTTTCAATGTTCCTACTGTTAAATCCGCACATGTATGGAAGCAAAAACTGGTAGCTTCTACAGGAAATATATTCTGCAATAATGGGATTTTTGAATTAGATGAGAATTTGTCGAAGTTCACATTTCGTCCAGAGAATCCACCACATCAACTGCTATGCTCAGTTCAAGTGCATGTGATTCTTTCCTGTGATAAACGTTTGGATTTTGTGTATCCGGAAATGGACATTCAGACATTTTTAGAACACGTCCGTTTTGTTCCATTTACTTTTAAAGACATTATATATAGATATGGCATCAACGAAGTGCCTTCAGCTCCTCATTTCAAGTCCGGTATTTATCAAATTTTGATTACCCCATTATCAAATGATCTTGGAATGTGGCAACAGTGGGCGTTTTTAACAGATACCCAGAATATTGGCATTCCAAAGTTTTATCATCCCAAGTGGATTGCAAATGAAAACGTGAAAATCATCTTTAGACTCATCAACAGCTCTGTAACAAAATCATTAACAATACATTTTATTGTAAAAACCGCCACAGACTCGTTCCCGTTGGAAAATGAATATTCTAGAAACATGGAAGTTTATGTAAGAATCGAGCCAACAAGTTGGACATTGTGTCAGACGGAAAACCATGTTGAGAAGCTTTTTATTCAGGCAAGCCATCAATACGGGTTTATAATAACATGGGTCGACAGCAGTCAAAAGATAACAGGTAGTGGAGTTATGCAAATTCAAAAAACCGAAAACACTTGGTTTACCAAAGAAATTTTAGAGTGGAGCATTGAATGCACTTTTGTTGCCCTTATATCAAAAAATATGAGTTGTCAACTATATACAAGTCAAAAAATTCATGAATTTAGATTCGCTTTCGTAAGTCATCAGTTTGATGCGATTTTTGCAGTCAAACCGTCGTATTCAATGAGCTTTATGACGTGTGCTGTCGCAAACACGGGCAATTATTCTATTCGTGAACTTGCATCAGCTTTCGACTTGAAAACATGGATAGCTTTTGGAATTTGCGTGTTGACTACTATCGGACTTATGTGTAGCTCTGAAAGATTGATAAATTTACAACCAAGAAACACTCTGAACCATATAATGTTTCCTTTCGGTATATTTCTAGAGCAAGGATTAGGGCCTTTGAATGTTGTGTTTATAAGAAATACTTCAATTGGAGCTTACAAAGTTTTAGTAGTTGCTTCATGGCTGGTTTTGGGGGTTGTTCTTAGCAATGGTTACAGGGGAGAAAACATCAGCCAACTTATTGCCCCAATGAAGCCTGAAATTATCGATACATTTAAAAAGCTAGAAAAGGCTAATTTAACGATATATTCGTCAAACAAATTTGAAGGGGCATTGAAACTAATGGAGGACAAATATGGTGTGCTACTTAACTTAATGCCTATGAACGATATGTTTAAATTGTTTGACAATGGCAACCCATATTTTGAAAAGTTTTTACAAAACTTGTACTATCCAGAGTTTCTGTCACACACGTATTTTCCGACAAAAGGTAGAAAAGGAAAATTTATAAATGAAGAGCTGATTAAAAAACTGGCGGTTAAGATGTATTATCCCTCTAGTGTGGAAGAAATGAAAAGCATGAGAGGGCATGACTACTTTTTGCAGAAAATATCAGATTGCGCAGCTGGGCGAGCGTATTTTGATCTCTCAATGGTGTTGGACGCGCTCGTATTAAAATTTACTTTGAGGCTTTGGGAATTACACAAGAATAAATCAGATTGGCAAATTGAAAAGGACTATTGGAAATACGTGGCAAAAAACGACGAAAACAGATTTCATAAAAGTATTGGGCTAGCAGTTTGGAACGTACCTTGGCATGTTTCTATAACATATAGAAGATTTAGAACACTGGACCATAGTGGACTGACTGGTAAAATTTTGGAGTGGAGGAGATGGCTCTGGACTCATGTCGTTTATGGAAAAGTTCAGAAATTAAAACTAATGCAAAGAGTTAAAAGCATTAGCATAAATGACAATGTAGTTGTGGTTTTTTACACGTTCCTTGGGTTTTCATTGCTTAACATTTTAATTTATTTCTCAGAGTTGTTTCTACCGCATTGTTCTTTCATTTGGTTTAAGAAATTGTTAATATGTGGAACAAGAGCTAATCTGTTTTCTTGCTTTAAGCGGCATATTTACGATTCATTTCTTGTTTTATGCAAAATCCCTGACATTTATCTTAATATAACCAAAAAACTTAGATATCACTATCGTTGAATGGTAAAATAATTATGGTTTTTTGCTTTCCCAGTCGACAGACTTGAGGACTTACCCCTTTTGGTGCATTAAAAATCTCAAAAGAAAACACCCTCTCACATTTAATATTGAATGTATACATTTTTACTAATTGTAAGTGTGTGTATTTATTATAGGTAATTTAAAAGTGCCACTATGCTTACATAGAAACTTTGTTTTGAGTAACCAACCAATAAATGCTGATACCTTTTTTAAAAAAGTTTTATTTCAATCTTGGACTATTTTAGAAATTTACGGAGATGATGATAAGATGATGCATGAAATAATGTATATTCACGATGAAAATATAAACCTCAAAGTCGAAAAGTAGTTTAAATTAAGCCCTGAAGTAAAGGGATACTCATTTTCATGAAAAAAATATCAAATGCGATATCGTTCCATCTACTTAGCCAGCATTTTGGTTGATTTTTCATGAAATATCTATTTTATCTTGGCCTTCTTGTTGCAGCTATCCCCCTTGCAAACGCAAATCTTCAGATCGGCATATTGTATTCGCCCATATTCCCCATAAAAAAGGCCAAAATCCGCAGGATGCTTTAATGGAGGTTTACCCGGTTCTGGTTTGGTGCTTTTATAATCCTTCATGCCACGATCACGATCCTGAAGGACTCTGTAGATAAACCAGCCATTAGCATTTGCAAGGTGGTGCTGGTGTCATTGGTGCTTGTCGGCCTACAGCGTTTCCTGGAGTTGGGCTATAATCAGTTTAAAATATCACAATTATTAGTTCAGAATTTCATAACAGTTGAAAGGTTTCGATAATATGGAGGTTGGAGTTGTTTGTTCTGAACATTTACCAAGACTTGGGACCGCAAACAGGATCTCCATCAAGGTCAGCAGGAGGTGATGAGATGGCTGGTGGAGCCTCAGTCTTCCGACAGATAAGGCGCCCATTTTGCTTCAATCGCACCTTTTCTTTTTCCTGCGCAAACTTGGAGCTTCAACGGTTAAAAAACTACTAATTAAATTTAATTGTTCGAGAAAATGACGCAGTGGTATTAGATATGATGATGGATACGGTGGTGTTGTGATTTGTTGATTGATCGACACGAAATAAGAGGAAAGTGAGTTCGTAGTTGTTGACCGTAGATGTAGATTGAATTTGAAAAAAAGAAAGAAATCGAAATCACAATCAGCTGCAAAGCGCCATGTTGCAGTTTCCATGGCACTTCTTTGAAAGCACATGGCTGATGGCTGAGTGTCATTGATACTATATGTGTTTGTGCTTTAGTGGAAAGTGAAAAATACTTGGATGGTTCGAAAAGAGTCAGGAGTCCTGAAAGTATGATTTCATAAACTAGCAATGCTTTTGATAATCTGCTGTCATATTCGGATTCTACGGTACTGATTTTCCTATGAGGGAGTCATCATTTGGTCCTCTATTTCATGTGGTTCTTGAGATAATTAAAGTTAAAGTTTATCAATGTTTTCTCAACACGCCCCATAAAATAAAAATAATAATAAATATATGCTTTTGACTTTATACTTTTATATGTGGATGACCATGCAAAAAATGTAATCGACTCTGAATCGTACTATTAGTGTAAGTTATTAATTTTGTTCGAATATCAAAGAACCACGCTACAATTTTCACTCCTTAAGTTTCACTCGCAGGATTTTATTTTACCACTAATTAATTTACAATTTGGAAAGTTCATGTTCAAAGAAGAAAAGATTAGAAAATAAATAATGAGCTATATAAAAAACTCCGGGAAAAAAGACGAGCATAGGATTTTGACAGGTTTACACAAATGACATGAAGTACAAGAATGATATACATTTTTAAAGATTAAGCGGAAATGTAAAAATCAAGTCAAGTTTGACAAGTTTGACAAATTATTTCAAGTAATTTGTAATTTGTAATTGAGACATGAGTTTTTGAATACTGTAATTTGTAATTTGTAATTGAAGCTCCAAAAAATTAAGAACTGTAATTTGTAATTGCGAGGCCCAAATTTTATTTCAGTAATTTGTAATTTGTAATTAGAACAAATTTTTGGTGTAATTGGGGATCCCTGGTGGGGACTGACGACGCCAAATATTCTTGGAGGCGGTGTTACGCTGGAGTTGGGCTGTAATTTAAAAAAACGAGAAAAAAATCAACAATTAGTTACGGTTACAGACTGGGACTGCTGTAAAAAGATTGGAGGTGTTATTTCTGAACATTTACTAAGACTTGTAGGTTTCGAACAAGATCCCTATCACCAGGATAAGCAAGAGGAGATGAGATGGCTGGTGGAGCCGCAGTTTTCCGGCAGATAAGATGCCCATCCTTTTTCAACTGCTTTCCTTCTGTTTTCGGCAGTTTCGAGCGCACTAATTAAGCTTAATTGTTAAAGAAAATATTTCTCTTGATGACTGGTCAATTACTGAAAGGTGGTACGGTGTTGTTGTGATTTGCTGATTGCAAAGATAGTCAATAGTTGAAGTTAAAATGTTAAAAGTGGATCGAAAAAAATCTCAATCAGCTGCAATTTTTGCAGTTTCCATGGCATTTCGCGAACGAAATGCACTTTTGTTTGACGTGTCATTTTAGGCATGTGCATGTTGCACCAGTCACCATTTACATAGGAGCTTGCAGTAATTTGATAATCTGAAATTCTAAAGCCTTATTCACTCTTTACGGTACTGATTTACCTCTAAGAAATTCACTATTCGATTCTCTGCTTTGTATGGTTTCTGAGATAATTGAAGCCAAAGTTCACTTAACCTTTACCTAGTTGTTTTCTCTAGTCGCCCTAGAAACAATATTTGAATAGCAAAATGGTGCCAATATCTCTGTTTTATGGTGCTAAGTCATTTATTGAAATTTTAATAGAAAATTAATTTTACAAGAGTTTATTCACGTCCATAAACATTTGAAGTGCTTTTTTGGCGGCCACGTGGTCGTTTGGCATCTAGTGCACCACTGCGTATAAATAAAAAGTTATAATCATCAGCTTTCTCAGTTTTGCAAACAGTCACTCCAGAAGGGTAAGTGCATGTCCAACATCTGAATCTGCCACTCCAGCTATCAAGGTGGAAGTCCCTGATAAACTAACTTGTAAGTTGCATCAGCATGATATCAGCGGCGCGAATTTAAATAAGCGTTAAGTTGAAAGGAATACACGGAGATGGCAATATTCATCAATCAGAAGCATAGCTTCAAAGGCCTCCGGAGGCCAGTGTCCAAAAAACGGGACTCCGGCCCCAGGACACCGGTGTTCCGGAGTCCCGGTGTCCAAGATTTGGGTCGGTGTCATAGGACACAACAAAAGGTTTGTCCAACTCCTCAGGAACTGTCATGTTGTCCTGTGATCCGATAATATGTATGTGTAGGTATTGCATAATAAATTGGAAGGTATTAAAGTAGGATGAAAAAATAAATGACTTAGCACCATAAAACAGAGGAATTGGCACCTATTTGCTATTTTTTTCTAACATGAACCCATACTCCTTAAAATATGAACCTGACTGCCAGATTTTATGAACCCGAATAATTGGATGCCCAAAATAATTAACTAATGATGACTCCAATTAATACAGAGAAACTTGAATCTTAAAACTACTAAATTATTTTCAAACATCAAACAGCCACAAGCTACAATACACTTCGTTAAGATTCCGTTTTTAATTTTAGCACTAATTAATTCACAATTTGGAAAGTTAATGTTCTCAGGAGAAAAGTACTTCGTACAAGAACGATAAGCTTACTGATAAGCCGAAGGAAAAACACACGAGCATAGAATTTTGACAGGTTTACACAAATGACATGAAATTGAGTACAAAAATAGGATTCATTTTTTAATTGAGCGTAAATGAAGAAGTCTTGATGATGATAGTTAGAGAGGAAGTACTCGGAGGATTCCAGCTCGAAGTGATCTCGCCGTCGCCTCCTCAACCTTATCCAGCTTAGTTTTCGAGTTGCAGTATTCCCCCTTGAATTTGTCGAGCTGGTCCACTGGGTACAATCCTTTGAGACACTTGCCATCCTCCAGTTTCAAATAGAGAATTTTCCGTGCACATGTCTCAGCGGTGCCCCACTAGACAATATCATATATATCATGCATACATCTCCTCCCGTCGATCCTTCTCATTTTCTTCTCGTCATCCTTGATCCTGTCGTTGGTCTTGTCACGAGTCCCTCTCATTTCCATGAGGAATGTAACGCAGCGCGCGTGCTCCTTGCCTCCCGCGTCTCGATTACATTCAGGGACGTAGGCATTTGTGGAGGGGGGCAGGTTCGTCATCGGCACGGAGTGAAAACTGACGACGCCTGTTCTTCTTGGAGGTGGTGTTAAATACGCTGGAACTGGGCTGTAATTTTGTAAAAAATGTGGAGAGGATGTGCAGTTTATTAAATGAATGAAATAACTGATAAATGCACTTTCACTTCTAACTCAAAATAGCTGGGAGA
>JAQIXW010002391.1:0-15628 GCA_034700685.1 Willowsia buskii | reverse complement strand
ACTACCGCCTGTGTGATCTGGGTTCGATTCCCAGCTTGGTCAAATGCTTTTGCTTGATGCTACACCCTTCTTGTTTTTTTCAATGCTTACGTCTATACATATATGGGCACGTGAGTGAGCACGCACGCACGCGCGCACGCACGCACGATCAAATCCATATACGCTGTGCGTAAATAAATCAGCAAAATCATTCACATTTATTTGCTCCAGAATGTTAATTTATGATTAAAGGAATACTTATATAAGTAAGATAACACAATAATGTATTTCAAAGAATAATTGCTCTCGATGCCTTATCAAAAATGTCAAATCTAACTTATTAGATGATTGAAACACTTCAATAAATTCTTCAAAATTACAGGAATAAGATTCCAAGTGGCTTGGTAGACAACGAATTGCATTACTGCTTATGTATTTCTTCGTGCTAACGAAAAAAGGAGCATTACTGAATTATGAAGTAGTTGTTAAGTTAAAAGAAACAAGTCACTTGAGTAGGTATGCATAATTTCTTTATGTAAAACAACCACGTAAGTCTTTAAAAATCAATGACAGCACAACACTTAATGTCAGGTAAAGTGCTTTGCTTGGTTATATAATTTTTGCGTATTTAATAGTTACTGGTTATAACATCCCAAATCATGCTTAAGAAACAAAGTGGATATTCGGTCTCTCTGGAGCACATAGCAGCAGAAGCTTACAAAATTTAAAGAAACTTTGCTTCGAATACAAGTATTTGCTGAGCCACAATTACAAAATGCATAAACGGGCAACAAAACTATCGGTATTTTGTTTTATGGTTTTAGTTCAAAACATACCGCAGGCATTTTCGGAATCAGTCATGTCAAACTTTATGTACAAACTATTAAAGTTACAGAGCAATCAACATTCAATAATAGTGGATGATAGTTTGCAAATCAGAAACTATACCTATATAAATTTGTTTATTAGACGGGATTTTGTTAACATCATAGTTACACGTAAAAATTCAACTAAAGAGCTACCAATTTATCCATACAACCGAGCTTTGCGTTTTCACCAACCATTTAATATTTTTATTCTTCCCTTTTCGGATACAAGCAATGAAGGTTCAAGTCGGAAATTGACAAATGTACTTAATAAATATAAGCAGCATGCTATGGTATTAACTTCTCTCTTTCTTTTTATCCGAAACGATTCAAATGATCACATTATAAACAAAACTTATATGAAGCAGATAATGCTGTTCACAACATATGCTTCAGAATACCCCGCAGTAAAGCTACTTTTAACTTTAGTCCAAAAATACCATGTGGCTTCCCCAACTCTAATAGTAGAGGACATTATGTCTGCGTATACTGTGGGAAACTATATTTCAGGAGAAATTCTGCTTCAAAATGCCATCAAAAATCCAGCGAAGTTACATCGGTCCTTGTACAAAATTGGAAATGGTTATTCAGTTGCGTATGAAGTGTTCTCATCATTCCCGGCATACTTTGAGCAAAACTTTTATGGAAATAATCGTCACGCCTGCTACAGAAATTTAGTTCAAAAATCCTCACATGCATACTTTTGCGTATCTGGTCTAATGACTTCTGTTTTATTAGAAGATTTACATAACGTTAGTGTATCAATTGTAAACGTGCGGAACAATACGGAGAGAGCATTGACAAAAACTATGTTCAATGGACAATACATACTTAACGAAAAGTCATCCTCGTTGGTCAATGAAAGTACGATTTTGGTTCCTAAAATTTCGTTTTTTCTGTACTACTACCCTGAGCAGATGCTTTATTGCAATCCACAAGCATCTACTGTGTCTTATGAACAGTCTGCAGGAGTTTGGACAAATAACGTTACCCCAGGTGTCTGGATCCTTGTAATAACCTTACTCTTAGCCACTTCAATATTCTACGGAAGCTGGAAACTATCCCTTAACGTTATGGGTTTGTTTCTAGGCCAATCTCAAGCCTACTTACTTTCGCGTAAACCTTTCAGAACATTTTTCATCTCCGTCGCTTTTTTGGGTATGATATTTTGTATAATTTATGGAAACGTGTTGGTTAGCTTAGTGGTGGTATCATCACCTCCACAAATATTTCAGTCAATAAGTGAAACTTTAAACGCCGGTTACAAAATTCTGTATTTAAGAAGAAGCTTATTTTATTCACCGGATGAATCGTTCGGTAAAGACTTGGAAATTAGGGGAATTCCTAAAAATCAGGTAAACGAAAGCTTCAAAATAATTCTTCAAAATGAAACTTCAAATGAATGCAGCGAAGCAGAATATCTTATCGATAAACATGCACTTTTACGAGGTGTTCACAGAATGGACTATGACGCTTTAGAAATCGAAAAGTGTATTAGAAAAACTGCAAATGGAAAAAACTCACGATGTTATTCGGTGCCAGATACATTACAAAGCTTACCGTTGTTTCTAGATTTGTATACGATAAACAGAGTGTGGATGCTAAAAACCTTAGAGACTTTGAGGGAAAGTGGACTTCAGGAAATGTGGAATAAATTGGCACATTGGAACTATAGAAATAGTTTTGGCTATTTTAGAGAGGTAGCAAGGCGTACTGTGGTTACGGGAAGCACGCAGAACAACAGACTTGTTTCTGGAGTTTACGATAAAATTGACTTTGAGAAATTAGTAGCAATTTTTATTTGATGGTTTTGCTGTGTTTTGCTAAGCAGCATTTTATTCATTGCTGAAATTTGAAGTACCGCCAAGTTTGACATGAAATAATATTATGCACAATTTGCTTTAAACGAAACAATAATGATAATGCAAGACAGTGAAAATTCGTTTCTACTTTGAATTGCATTATATTTAATTAACCATTACATTCAAATATTTAGGTAACTAGAGTATTTAAAATGTACACTAGTAAATCTACCAGCATATTTTTTATTCTGCAAATCTCGCTACCTATTTCAAATTTCCAAATACGTCTGTCAAAAATAAAAACGTTCGTGCTAGCAAAACTTTAGCATAGTAAATTTTCTCAATCTCAGAAAAAAATGTTTTATCAGTTACGTCAACAATAGACAGCCTTATATAAAAAAAACATATAACATGAAAATTATTGAAGACACCTCAGAAATGTCCACGTAGGGGCGACAATCATATAAGCTAAATGATTGCAGATGTTCTCCATAAAATTTCAAGAGTGTAGAGATCCCATTGTTGAATGCCACTTTATATTGATTCTCCTCTCCATCCCAACAGAGTAATGGATATGGAGGCGGCCCATGGGTTTAAGGTCTTCGTTCTTCTCCAGGGACTAAAATTACTTTGAGAATATGATTTAGATTTGATTTTAATCTTTTTTCCAGCTTTGGCATGTCTCGCAACATAAATATTGAACTTAAAATAGTCTCCTAACAGCCATACAGCTATACTTAAGTTACTAGTTAAGACTACTTTTGTGGAACATAAAGAAAAGTCTCAACACAGTTTATGCTTTCTTGCAATTAGTTGGAGTGTTTTAAGACTTTTTAAAATATATCCTAAAATAAGCTGCCTAATAATCTAGAAAATAATGATGTGATGAGTGATAAAGTGAATCAAATAGGAAGTAAAAATATCTAAACATTATTGGCTGGTTATAGATACATATATCATGAAATATCCCTTCAGAACTATCTCGGATCAACTATTTTCTGGCAATAATTATATTATGCAACAACATAGATAAGCATTCGAAACATTAAGCAAAGAGAATCCAGTAAAAGTCATATTATGAACAGTAAAGATTTTAATAAACTTTTTGGAAATTAATTAATTGATTAATTATATTCTCAACCTTCAATTACAAAATAACTATATTGGTTATTAGATTTTATGCACATGTTACCAACTCAGATAATATCTTAATTTTAATAAGAAAAACATGTTTGAATACACACAATTAAATATTACTCAAGTCAACCGCACACAACCTCACAAAATAGTACACTTCAATTAATTATTTTTGAACTACATTAAATGAAAAAATCAATTTGTCAAAATCATAACACAAATGAGTTACAAAATAGGTGAGATTTGTAAACAGCAATTTGAAACTGGACAACCAAAACGCTAAACTGTTCTGTAAATTCAACAATCGTTTCCATTCCGCCTTTCCGGAAGCTTCTCCGGAGTGTCGATGATATTCCTGAAAGAAGTGCTCCCTCCAAATATACCCTTAACAATTATTCTTTTCAACTTTGGAAACAAATTCCACACGTTGGACTCATACAGCCGGTGGAAATACCCATTCAGTTGGATGACCTGGGACAGATCAGTCGCACTTTGAGCTTCTCCAGTAACCAGGTAGATTTCCAGGAATTCCAGAGACTCCAGTGGAATCAAGAAATCATACGGTTTCTTCTCAAGGGCAGGTCTCCTCAAGCACAGGTAGAGATACTCAAGACAGGGAAGTTTCAAGCTCCAATTTTCGCTGTTGTCTTTGACCTTCAAGTCCAAAATGAGTTCTTTCAGAGTGACTTCATACCTCTGCAACACGTCGAGCACCTCCCCCAGATCAATTCCATCACCTTTAAGGCCATTCACCAGCCTCAGCTTCTGCAGCAGTGGGAATCGAAGGACCGTAAGCGGCTGAAGATCAGTGACCGTCTTCACAAAAATTGATAGGGTTGTGAGGGAAACTTGCTTCAATTTACACCATTGCGGTTGCGGGGGATAGGAACTGAATCTAAGATTTAGAATTTGAGGGTTCACACTCAGCATCAGTTCTGTCAAAGTGGGAGTAAAACCAGTAGTAATGCCAAAAATACGGACAGTAATAAGTTTACGTAGATGCGGGAAATCGTTTTGACCTCCTCCTTGACTTTGGTTTAAAATTTTGTTTGATTGGATTGTAAGCGCCTTCAGATTTGGCATTTTCTTCAGCCAGCTGGAAATCAAGGAAGTGTCCAGTTCGGGGCGTTGATCAAAATAACTAAATGATTGAACACTAGCGCCATAAAATTCCAAGAGTGTGGAGATTACATTGTTGAATGCCACTTCGTATCGATTATCCATCCTAGGAAGGTACTTAATACACAAGCGACCACTGGGGAAGGGAGTGAGGGTTTGGAGGTCCTTGTTGTTCTCCAGACAGCAGAGCATCTCCGCAACTGATTTGTAGTTATCCGAGCGAATGCATGTCGCCACAGTCATCAGCTTCTCCCGATGAAAGACAGGGAGGTCGAAAGGCACAGAATCTTGGAGGAATTTGTCGATTGATTGCTTCCATGACTTGCTCACCAGGCGGCAGGAGAGGATCTCCTTTCCAGTGATATTGTCGGGATGCCCCTTTAAATTGTTGACAACCACGTCTAACACCTAATAAGGGAAATCACAAGATAAATGTAAAGAGTTCAAGTACAAAAAAATTAATGATTTTCACTATGACGGTATCCAGTCGTAGGTCAGATACCTTTGGAAGCAAGTCAACAGTTCGAGTTTGAATCCAGTGAAGATAAGCTTCGGGCTGCTTTCGAACCTTTGGATTTTTGTTGAAATACTCAAACCATTTTTCAAGAGTTACTGCAGTCCGGTCCCGGGCCTGATCAGCGACGAGATAAAACTAGACATTGCGTTTGACAAAATTATTACATAATGTGATGTGACTATGACTAAATCTAATTTTTTAATGTGATTCACAATGATTAGTTCACAATTTAAAAAGTATTAGTTATTTGAATTTTAAATGAAAAAGTTTATGTTCAAGTATTCATAATCTTACCTCCATTGGAAATTCTGGGATTTCGATAACCATCTGTCCTCGGGATGCGATGGCTAAACGAGGCCTTTTCGAGTGTCTCATTCGATTCAGTGACAACTGCTCAGTGAGCATGTCCACCTTCCGTTTCAGCTCCATCATTTCCGGAGTCGACGTCTGTGGATCAGCAGTGGATTTGGAAGAGGAGGAACTTGATCCAGACATCATGATGTTGGACGAGCGGAAAGTCAAAAAGTTACAGAGCAAAACGTCCAACCAATCGCAAGTTCCACCTGAAATTTTTAACGACACCAGTTGGTCACTTGACTTGAAGCAGAAATCGCAACACTAACTCTTTCTATAATCGGCAATAACTACCAATTAATTAACTGTCAACTGTTTAAAAGTTACTAATAAAAAATAGGGAGTGTATGACAGGTCGAGATTCATTCTGAGAATACCTGAAATTGAAATTAGAACGACTTCGCGTTGGTGAATTCACCCAGCAAATTTGGAAACAAACTAACAACTAATCACAATGGATATCAATCAATAAACTTCGTTTTCTCTCTTTCTAATCTTGTTTTCAATTTAAGCAATTATCTATACACAGTTTACTGATGTTAACTGTTAAATTTAATCTCAAAAGCTTTTAAATTAAATACTGCTGAACAATTACGTTAAGTGACGTGAGTGCAGAATCTGCAGAGTAGAGGAGAATGTGCCAGAAGCATTGAACATGGGGAAACGCACATCAGACAAGACTCCACGACACGAAGAGAAGACACGTTGCATGAAAAGCAGCAGATTGCCGCCAACCAATGCCTCAAAATTTGTGATGGATAGGATCGCAGCAGCAGCAGAAACGAAAGTAATTTATGGTGAAGATTTGCATTTGCCGATTTAGAGGATGATTGACATCATTTAAATGTTTGCGCGGTTAACTTCTTCTTGTGGTTAGGATTTAGGATATAACCACGTTAGGGTTAACCTTAGCATTGCAGAATTTCTCAATCTCAGAAAAAAATGTTTTATTACTTAAGTCAATGATTACAGCCTTATCTTTAAAAAAGTATTACATGCCAATCAATAAACTTCACCAAAGCGAAAACTGAAGTCATCATCAATGTTGAATGTTAAAGAAAAAATGAATTACAAATTATATGAAACATCGGAGATTTCATTTTAAACCAGATCTCATCTTAACTGTTAGCATTTAAAAAATTGCAAAGAATTCAAAAACCATTTTAATTCCTCCTTTTCGCCAAAAGCTTATCGCGAGTGTAGCTGAACTGCTTGTATGAAAAGCTCCGAGGTCCTCCCATCACATCCACCCTCTTCAACTTTGGAAACAGTTTCCACACGTTGGACTCATACAGCCTGTCAAAATAACCATTCAGTTGGATGACCTCAAAGACACCTCTCTTTGGTTGGGGTTCTCCAGCCACCAATTTTATTTCCAGGAATTCCAGAGACTTCAAAGGAATCAAAAAATCAAACGGTTTCTTCTTCTGCAGAGCAGGTCCCCTCATGCACAGATAAAGGCGTTGGAGACGGGGAAGCATTAACCTCCAATTATCACTGTTGCCTTTAGCCTTCAAGTCCAAATGAAGTTCCTTCAGAGTGCCTGCAAATCCTTGCAAAAATTGGAGCACTTCCCCCAAATCCTTTCCATCATCATCACTGCTATTCGCCAACCTCAGCTTCTCCAGTGGCAATCGAAGATCAGCAAGCGCCTGAAGTTCATCAACTGATAGCACCTTAATTGATAAAGATGTGAGGTAAAGTTGATTCAACTTTGACCACTGCGGATGGAAAGAATTATATTTCAGATTTCGAACTTGGGGATTCACACTGAGCACCTGTTCTGCCCATTTTGGAGGAACTCCACTGCCAAAAAATGTGACAGTGATAAGCTTTTGGAGATGTGGAAAATCCTTGGGAATGAGGCAGCCTTGTGCTCTCCTGTTTGAAGGTGCCCATTGCGTTAGGATTTCTAGGGACTTCAGGTTCCGCATTTTCCTTATCCAGCTGGACACCACAGAAATGTCCACGTAGGGGCGACAATCATATAAGCTAAATGATTTCAGGCTATTGCCATAAAATTCCAAGAGGGTGGAGATCCCGTTGTTGAATGCCACTTCGTATTCCTTCTCCATTCCAACAGAGTAGTGGATATGGAGGCGACCACTGGGGAAGGGGGTGAGAGTTTGAAGGTCCTTGCTCCTCTCCAGGGAGTACAGGAACTGCAGAAGTGATTTGTAGTTTTTGGAGCGTATGCATGTCGCCATGGTCATCAGTTTCTTTTGACGGAAGACTGGGAGGTCGGAAGGCACAGATTTTTTGAGGAATTTGTCGATTGATTTTTTCCAAGATTTGCTCACGAGGCGGCAGGAGAGGATATCTTTTCCTGTGATGCTGTTCGGATGTTCCATGACGATCACGTTTAAAACCTGTGAAAATAAATAAAATCTTTAAGTAAATGTTTTTTAAACTACAAATCAGATGTAATGTTAAATGACATATGTCACGAACCTCTGGAAGCAGCTCAATAATCCGAGTTGGGTTCCAATCATGATAAGCCTTCGGCTTCGGCTCCGTCTGAATCACTGGACGATTATCGCACCATTCTTGAGCAGTTTTTACCATCCAGCATCGTTGGGCGTCCTTAGTCATTTGATGAAACTAGAAATTACAGTTGACAGTTATCACTGTTAATTAGAAATTAAGAATTTGCTATGAAGAACGTCAATATTTCATTATCCATAAATACCTCCATTGGATATTCAAGTTCTGAAACTTGGAACAGGTCGAATCGACTCATTCTGGATGTTGTGGGGACTGGCACTGGACATGACTTTTTCTCCAGGGGGTTCACTCGATTGAGTACCAAGTCTGCATTGGCCAAGGTCAAGGTCACCTTCCGTTTCAGCTCTGCCTTTTCTAGTGTCGACGTCTTCGGTGGATTAGCAGCAGGATTTGTAGAGGAGGAACCTGCCTTCGGCAAGGCTGATGAACTTGGTCTCCGAGGTAACATGATGAGAGGTCAAGGTTGCAAGATTCACGAATCAGAGATAAACAATCCAATATCCGCTAGCGATGATGATAATAAAATAACTGATAAGCTGGCAAAACTCAATCGTAATTGACGCGCTGCACTAATGACTAATCTTGTTTTTAATTGAGTGATTATTATTCATAACCAGATTGCTGTTAAATTTGATCGCAAAAACTTTTTAATTGCTGTTGGAGACTCCTCAATGGAAAATAAGAAAAACTGAATTGCAGAGCCAGCACTCAACAGATGACAGAGCAGAAAAGTAACAAGTAAATAAATGCTTTAAGGCAGATGGCTTATCATCATCAATATCATTAAGCAGATGCACTGAAATCAGCGTATGAGTGTATCTCGTTAATGCATAAGTTACAGTCTCTGAAAAAGAAAGTGTAGTAGAAGAAGGCTCAGAATACATAGAAACCTACCTGCAGCTTATCACTTATAATATTTTTTGTATGGAAAAATAGGTATTTATAGTGTATGTACTTATGATCGGATATAAACCATACCTCCAAAATAAAGACACTCATGTAAAAATATCAATAATTTCGCTAAATTAAGGTTAGTTTACGTGACCAATATATCATTAGAAAGAGGAAACATTACTCTACAACACTATATTTAGAAACTTTCACAGACGCCTTTCCAGTCGATGCTACAAAAGTTTTTGTGAGCACATGTCATTATGATTCTTTCCAAATCGTTGCCCAATTTCACGACTAGATCACCAATTTATTACCTGTCACCACTTCCAAAATGGAGTAAGGTCCCGGAAACTTTATTATGGGATAATCGACATGTGTGAGGAATGTGCTACAGTTGAATTTAGTCAACAAGCGATTAGGTCTTGCAAGGAATTCACTCCTAAACAACATTGTTTTTAACATAAAAATAAAAAGCTGCATCTCTGAAGCAACTCTGACCACTGACGACATTTAAAATGGGTTCATTAGGAATGACCTGATGCCTGTAATTCACTCTCATCATCTGTGCACAGATGTGCTGTTCTGGGAGGACATGGGACCTCGTCATTACGCTCAAAAGGTAAGTGACTACTTGCAGCATGAAAAGGTCGAATTTGTTCCTAAGAGCAAAGAACCCCCCAAACGATCCGTAGGCACTGGATATTGCAAGTTTTGGTTTGCTTGCAAACAAGAGGTCAGAAACACACCTAATAAGCCTAAAAATCTTCGTGGGATACGTATAGTTTGGGTTAGGATCAGCGGTGAAGTTGAAAAACGGTCTGGAAAGAAGCATAATGACATGGGCTTACAAAAACATTTGTAGCATCGGCTGGAAAGCGGTCTGTGGAAGTTTCTAAATATAGTGTTATAGAGTAATGTTTCCTCTTTCTAATGATATATTGGTCACGTAAACTAACCTTAATTTAGCGAAATTATTGATATTTTTACATGAGTGTCTTTATTTTGGAGGTATGGTTTAGTTTATGACGAACATTGCTGACTGAATTTTTTTTAATACAGCACATACCCTTCGAGATTTCATAAAAGTTTACAACAAACAACAAATTTAAAATACATTTACGCATTTAGATTTTACCCTTTTGCAGTTGTACTTACAGCCCAAAATAGATATTAAGATAATTAATAGTTACATATGGCATGCTATGCATTTTTGCACATCATAACTATAATAATAATAGCACGATCAAAAATTTGGATATATCAGATTCCAAATTCCATGAAGATCATATCATACCATGTCAACCGCACATGACCTTGCAAAAACATTGTCATTTCATAAAGTAGGGAAATTTAGTTAAGTAATATTATAGCGTAAACGTAATAAAGTTTAAATAACTATTACAGTAACGGCATACTGTTTTTGAAATCTCAAAAATAATTATCTTAAATACACATGTCAAACAATTCAATTAGGAATTCAACCAAGTGCTTCTAACCTTTCTAGACACTACAATTAAAAAGGTAAAATTTCCTTCTCCAAAAGCTTCTCCCGAGTGTAGATGAAGTGTCTACGCCCATCTCCAAATCTTCCCCTGATATCCACCTTCTTCAACCTTGGAAACAGTTTCCAAATGTTGGATTCATACAGCCGGTGGAAATAGCCAAACAGTTGGATGACCTGATTGACATCCTTCTCACCTTGATTAGACTCTCCCGACGCCTCCAACTCGATTTCCAGGAACTCCAGAGATTCCAAAGGAAGCAGAAAATCATACGACATCTTCCTCAGAAAGCTTGACTTTCTTAGGTGGACATAAAGCCGCTGGAGTCTGGGAAGCTTCAAGTTCCAAATAAAACTCTTCCTTGTCACCTTCAAATCCAAATAAAGTTCCTTCAGAGCACCTCCATACAGGCTGAGCGTTTGGAACACTGGCACTCCCTCCAAATCCATTCCATCACTATCCAACTCATCCGTCAATCTTAACTTCTCCAGTGGCGATGATTGAAGGTGTAGAAGCAGGAACCAAAATTGTTCCACAGATGACATCTGGACCGATAAGGAAGTGAGATGAAGCTGACGAAGAATTGACCTGTTGGGTTGAACGGATATCAAACCTAGATTTCGAATTTCCGGGTTCAAACGGAGAATTTCATCGGTCAACTTTGGTGGAGCGAAACTGCCAACAAAAGTGATAAGCTTGGGTAGCCGAGGGAAACCAGTTGGGATAAGAAGATCGTCTCCTTGACCTGAGCATAATCCAAGAATATCGATTTGAAGACGCTTCAAATTCGGCATTTTCTTCAGCCAACTGGAAACCCAAGAAATGTCCGGATTGGAGCGGTAATCCAAGAAGGTAAATGATTGCACAGTTTCGCCGTAAAATTCCAGAAGTATTTCCAGCGCATTGGCGAATGCTCTTTCGTATTGAATCTCAATTCCTGGGAGGCAGTGGATGAACAAGTGGCCACTTGGAAATGGAGTGAGATTTCCAGGATGCTGCTTCGTCTCTGGAGAGTTCAACATCTTCAAAATTGATTGGTAGTTATCCGACCAAATGGTTGATGCGATGTTCCTAAGGTTCGGTTCAGTACAGATGGGGAGGTCGAGAGGCACTGAGTCCTGGAGAAATTGGTCGACTGATTGTTTCCATGACTTGCTCACCAGACGAAGGGAGAGGAGTTCGGGTTCAGTTAATTGTTTGCCAATTACGGTTAAAACCTGGAGGAATAATATTGGAAACAAAATTACCAAATTAATATCAGATACTCAATTAGTTTTTGAAGCGACCACAACTGATTTTCAGTTTTTTAGTAGTAGCTCAGGTACCTTTGGAAGCAGGTCAACAGTCCGAGTTTGAATCCAATTATGATAAGCTTGTGGCTGCTTCTGAACAGTTTGACTGTTGTTGAAACTCTCGAACCATCGTCGCAAAGATGTAAAGGGGACCTCGGTTCTTGCCTGCTCAGCAACTTGATAGTACTAAAAACGAAGAAAAAAAAACTTATCCAAGTGAACTCTGGACTGTAATTAAATCACAAATGATTTAATAGAAAGAAAGTAAACCTCATAATTCATACCTCCATTGGAAAACCCGGCTTTTTGATAACCATCAGTCCTCGAGATGTACTGGCTGTACGAGACTTTTTTGCGTGATTCGTTCGATTAAGTGACAACTCTTCAGTGACCATGGCCAACTTCCGTTTCAGCTCGATCGTTTCCATTTCCACAGTAGTCAAAGGCTTCGGATTAGCAATGGAAGAAGAGGAGCTAGCGGCTGACAACATCTTGATCCAGGGGTTGATGTGAGGTCGAGGGAAAAAGGTCGCTAATGGCAAGCGTTACTGTCTTTTCTGACCGTTGAAATTTTCACCACTGACAGTTTGACTGATTTGTTGACTACTGCGAGATGTCCAGACAGACAGCCATCCTAAAACCACAAGCAACAAGAGGAGAAGTTGCAAGAGATTATTTTCACTAATTGTGCAATTAACTCTTATCAGCAATAACTGCTAACCGTCAACTGTTCTTCGAAATTCACTAACAACCAATGAATATGAATATTGTGGAGACTTTGGTAATACCTGAAACGATATCGACGAAACAGGTGATTGGAAACTAATCACAATGCACAACCAAACACGCTGCACCAATCTTGTTTTTAATTTGAGCAATTATCTATACCCAATTCACTGCTAAATTATTACCAAGTTTGACAAAGAACTACCGTCTTTTAGACACTTCTGATAAGCACGAACATCGAAGCGGCAAAGCAAAGGAATGAAAGTAACACACTGGCTGGTGGTGTGGATGTGGAAGGGTAGAACCTCTTGACCCGACACCCATACACCTCATTACCCGACACCCATACACCTCATTACCCGACACCCTCATTACCCGACACCCGACACTCTCATTACCCGACACCCGACACCCTCATTACCCGACACCCTTATCACCCGACACTTTTACCCGACACTTTCTAATTTCGGTGATGTACAGCCTAAACGTAGGAGTTTAAAGCTGAAACTCAGTACACTGGGGTAATTTGGCGTGTTAAATTCAAATCTGACATTAGTTTTTGTCCATGACTACCAGGGAGTACCAAAAATTGACATTTTTACCCTAAACGTAAGAGTTTAAAGCTGAAACTCAGTACACTGAGGTAATTTGGCGTGTTGATTTCAAATCTGACATTAGTTTTTGTCCATGACCACCAAGGGGCGCCAAAAATTTACATTTTTACAAGAGTTTAGGTCTTAAACTCAATACACATGATTTGACGTGCTCATAATTAGGTAGGGTAGGATGCCGCTGACTTTATTTTTAATAGCTAGTTGAAGTATTCTTAAGACAAGTTCAATTACCAATAAACCGTGCCAAACATTTGAAACAGCTAGCCGAATTCCAACAAAGTTTTTATTTATTCAAGTAACGCTCTTGAGAATCAGCATGTCAAATTGTCCCAGTGTACTGAGTTTCAGTCCTAAACTCTTGTAAAAATGTCAATTTTTGGCACCCCCTGGTAGTCATGGACAAAAACTAATGTCAGATTTGAATTCAACACGCCAAATTACCCCAGTGTACTGAGTTTTAGCTTTAAACTCCTACGTTTAGGCTGTACATCAACGAAATTAGAAAGTGTCGGGTAATGAGGGTGTCGGGTAATGAGGCTGTCGGGTGTCGGGTAATGAGGCTGTCGGGTGTCGGGTAATGAGGGTGTCGGGTAATGAGGGTGTCGGGTCAAGAGTAGCTGCCATGTGGAAGCACCAATATAAGGACAAGAAAAGGAGAAAAATAAAACTGGTCGCACAATCCTCTCTCATTCGCAAAAATCTGCTTGTAAATATAATAGTTAGAAGACAATTAAATATTGAGCCTTTGAGACCTTTCTCAAAGCTACTAACCCAAGCTTATACGAAAAATTCCAGCAGCTGCCTTTGGCCATTGGCAAACATACAAAAGCTGCGTGTGATTTTGATTTCATAACCCGAGTGTCTGCAATAATTAGTGTGCAATTTTTTGCGTAAAGATCCATTTATGAATACTCGTTTAGTTTATAAAAGGCAAAAAAAATTATCATGATTTGTTTAAAAATCACATACAAATTATTTTTCATTTACAAACCTTACACTCCCCTGCATCTTTAAATACCCTCTCCTAAGCATCTCTAAGTAAAACTGTACAACTTATTTCTCTTCGAAAAATTTATTGCTATATGGTTGTGTGCTAACTTCAACGATATATGATTTATATGATTTTTGTGATTCAAACATTTACAAAGACAGTTAAAAGTATAAACGTTTGTATTTACTTTCATGAAATTCAATTGCATTCAAAAACACAGCAAGAGCTTTCCTAGCAGTAATATGTAAATGGGTAAATTTCACCCTCAAATTAAAAAATTATTTTGTGCTAGGTGAATAAAGCAGGTTGAATAATGCCGAAATGCATGTTTTTGAATTTTGCAAAAATGTGCGTATGTCCGCTGTGGGTGGTCCAATATTGCGAATTGACGAATCCGTGTTTCGCCTAGCTCCGTTGTTTTTTGACATATTGAGCTGAAATTTGGCAAGAAGGTGTAAAATCTGAATGTCTAGGTGGGTTTTCGTCACTTTTTAAAAATTCAAATTTTTAACAAAGTTATTAGCAAAAACCGTTTTTCTCAAAAACCAATTTTTTTTCGTAATTTGACGAAAAACCCATCTTGTGCATAAAAAATAAATATTTCTAGAAAAAACCGCATCAAATTTGGTTGAAAACACTCGGAGATATTCAAATTTTAAGATTTTCAATGCATTTTTTGCATGTCTCACTGCTAATTACAGGTACTAAAAAAAGTACTCCTTTTAATTTCAACTCAGGTATGCGAACGAGTATTTGGACGATAATATAAGTTACTTTGATAATGGCTTCAAATGAAAAAGCTCCATCCTAGGAAATCTAACACTTTTGCTTACAGTGAACAAGTTGGTATAACAATACTTAAGAAATTATATGGTTATCTATCTAACCTGAAGTAACTTAATATTGTCTTAATCCTCAGTAGGACCCAGGTCCCGGTGGGACGAAAAGAAAATGTGTTGTTCAGAGTTTTGATAGTAATTGCCTATTGTCTTTATTCACACTCAACATAATCCTTATATACAATCGAATTAGAGGTGCAAAACAAAAGAACACAAAGAGGTAAAAGATGAAAGAAGACAGAATCAAGGAAATGGTGGGAACATCAAGAATGCATGTTAACTCATTATAAATTCTATAAAAATATACTACATTTTATCAAGAAGAACAAGGTTATTCGTATGATTTTTTTATGAATTTCGTAAGTAACTTTTTAAAACTATTCTTTTCTTTTTTTGTCATCACACTAGGAATTCGATCAACGACTTGTCGAGCACATGGCCAGAATGAGAGAGATAGTACAGGAGGCAGAGATTGGAGCAAGTGCCAGTGC
>JAQIXW010002390.1:0-15629 GCA_034700685.1 Willowsia buskii | reverse complement strand
AGTGGCATCCATCAATTCACCAACTCTTCCCAGACTGGAACTAAATGCAGCCGTTCTACCTGCAGAGTTGATGGTGGCAGTGGAGAAAGCACTTCAGCTTGAATTCAGCTGCAAACGAGCATTCAGCGACTCAACTATCAGTCTTTGTTGGATCAGACCCAAACAGTTGGAAGCAGTACGTAACAAATCGTGTAATAAAAATACATAATTGCATTCTAGCAGCAAATTGGTACCATGTAGCAGGAGAAAGCAATCCAGCTGACTGTGCATCAAGAGGATTACTTGCAGAGGAGCTCGTCGGATACAACTTGTGGTAGAATGGTAATCCAGCCATTTTCACACACCAACAACAACCTTCAGGAGCAGCTGATAAGGCAGCACTGAGGCAGGAAGAGCGACCACAAGATGTCGTCTGTCATCACACAGGCTCTGATGGAATATATAATCTAATATAGAGATTTTCATCATTTTCTAAACTCAGGAGAGTAGCAGCAAAAACATTCAATTTAAAAAAATGCTAAAATATCAAGCAATAAATACATACACTGAAGGTTTTGTTCTAATATTATTACTTCAAATAACCTTGGACAAAAAGTTCCGCTCTCGATTATTTAAGTTCTTGCAAATGTTTTTGGTTTAGAATTCTATCATATTCTGGGTATACATTACATTTTTTACTTCCAGTTTACTTAGTCTCCTTTGCTCTTTCGTCATCGCACTGATATATCTGACGTATGTATCATGAATTATTTGACTTGCTTGTTAAATAGTTGCATAATATGGAATGATAGTGTAAAAAGTATTTATTGAAGTTCTTTTTATCAATTTATTTTACAATGTTGTATTATATTATAAATAAGCTTTTAAAATATTTAATTTTAAATCTACCAAATCTACTTTACCTTTTATGTCAGTTCAGTCAGTCAGACATTGATTGTGTCCCGTTCTTGCTTACAGTAATATATTGCATGCATGGAATTTTAATATGTGCATTTTTGCCAATGCTTATGATTATACAACTATAAAAGCATTCTATTTCAAGCTTTCTGGTGTTTTATGTAAACACGCATCCTTATTTCTACCAACAGCTACAGACACTTTTGAGGATTCCTGTGCTAAGGTAGTCTTCGAAGCAGATGAAAACTACGACCCAGAAAAATGTGAATCGTTCAACAACAAAGAGTGTCTTTGTGAAATCAGCGGACATTGTCGGTATGAAGTGCAGACCGGAACGTGCCAAAAGGTTCAAGGTAGGTAACCCGAAAAGCGTTTTCAATACTGATCCAAAAGCATGAAAGCATTTATTCGGCAATTCCCTTGAAATTTCCATTGTTTTCACTAAATGATTGTTATTCTTGCGTGTTAAGGCTAAAAATCATACGACTCAGCCTTAAACTGTGTGTTCAAATGGAAGCCCTAATTAAAAAGTACGATATCCGGATACATCGACATGATTTGCTATTAAGAACTACAGTTAAGCGTCGATTTTTATACCAAATTTAGATTGCATGTGTAGTAGATACGCAACCGTCTCTTTTTATGTAGTTTTGAAAATTTTTGTAGAAGTTATGACATTATGAAGAGTAGCCTACCCCTCATTGGGGTTCAGGCCAGTTTATCCCTATTTCTCTGCCTGTAGCCTGTAATAAACCCGTTTTATTTAGCAATAGCTTAAATTGAAGCTAAAGAGTAAATCTTTTAAATATTGATATTAATTTTTTGGAAATTAAGTTTTAAATCAATTTAAATTGACTATTAATCTTAAATAAACTTTTAATGTTTCAAAAACCTAATGTCAACATTAACAAGATTAATTTTTAGTTTCAAATTTTTATTTTTAAGAACCAAATTCGGTTTATTACTGACTGAGAAAAATAGATAAACTTGCCTGAACCCCAATGAGTGGTAGTTACTCTTCATAATGTCATAACTTCTATAAAAAATTTAATCTGACGTCAAACCTACATAACAAGAGACAGCTGCTTCTCTACTGCGTATGTAATATAATACATCAATTTGAAAATAGACGTTTAATTGTAGTTTTACAAAGGAAAGTAACACAGGTTTCGATGTATCCGGATATAGTACCATTGACTAACTACGATTTCTTAATTGGTTCTAATTAAAGAAAAACCTGGATTATTAGATTATTATTGTGAAATTTATTGCATGAAGTATAAGATGGCCTTTAAAACGTAGCTTTGCTTCTTCATAACAAACATATTTTAGTACACCTGCAGTTCATGGTTCTGCAAAGCTGGCCGACTTAATTTTGTTGATCATTCTGTACAACGTCCCAGAACCATCCTGCATGTGATGGAATTAGTGACCTGATTGGATTTCAACAGCCAATCAGCTGGTACATTCCATCACATGCAAGAATCGGGATCTTTGTTATTGATTATTATTAGTTTTTAATTGTGCAGATTGAAAAATATATAGTCAGCTAGTATAACACTCGGTTTTTCGTATAATTGATTTTTTTGCATTTCCACTTAGATTGCCGCCAATATAATAATCTTCCAATTCTATGTAGACATCACCACTGTCTCTATGATTGTGTAACAGAAACGTGCAAATCAGGTACGTTGTCTAAAAATTATATTTTTGGATACCAGAGTTAAATTCAAACATGAAGACATTGGCTGAACGCTGCGCCAACCAACTTGATCCCTATGCATGTTTGCATTGTTTGCATTCCCAATCCCTGTTTTATTTGATTAATTTATCAGATATTTAACTTTAGTTACTCCATTGTCAATTGAATGCAAAGAAAGCCTGGGTCATTGTAATCAGTATTGCGGCGACATTTGTATTTGCAAGATGGAAGGATGCGAATTTTCATTAACTGGTAAATGCAGAAACTCTTCAGGTAGGTCCAAACTAAACTGAACCAGTAAAGTAAACATTAAAATTGCCAATCGAATGGAAGTTTTATTGCTACTAATAACGATTTGCAATATAAATACGCATGCTTAGTTTGCATTCATCTTGTTTAGAGCTTGCATTTGACAATATATGGACTGAATCACTAAGATATTTAACATTAAACACTCGAATCTTCCAAACATTATGACAAAACTGTAATTGATTAATAGGCTCTGTTAATTTGCAGATTTAAGTGCTTGTTTATCAGCAATAAAATGATACATGAATTAAAACAAAGCGAAACCCAAAAAGGTGCCTAACCAAATTAAAATCCTGGCAAAGTGGCAAGGCTGAGAGAACCAAAGGCATTCCGCACCTAGTAATGATGTTGCTGAACTTTTTGCAAAGTTAGTAAAAGACAAATTACAAATGGTCAGAAGATAATCTTGATTATTGACAACCTCGTTCCTTTCGTTAGAAAATCGTTCGACAAATCGTTGCTAAAGTCGGTACTAAACTAAAACCGCTAAACAAAACTGATTCTTTAAGAATTCTCCTTACCATTTGAATAGTGAGTTGGGTTTCGTTATGTAGATGTAGTGACTTACATTATATTTTGTATTATTTGTTTATGTGGACACTATTGAGACGCTGCCTTGTACGTCCGCAATACTCCATAATTATATGTAGTGAGCCTCCCTCACTCCTTAGACTAGCTTAGCCTTATCGCTAGACGTTTATGCCTGTGGACTACCCCGTGACGGTCAGATCACGCATTATCAGAGTTATCTGTATACATTGCTTCCGATTCTACGTTTTCAATCAATATTAAAGCATAACAGTTCAGTATATTTGAGTCAACTCGAACCGACCACCTTATTTCTCATTTTCACATGTGCGAGAGTAGCTGCGTTACATTTCATTTCATACTCAAAGAAGAGATAGCCTTGTAGGAAAGAAGGACAGGGAGAATGATGTAAAAAATAATGATATTTCTGTATTATTCCATAACACCAATAAGTTAAAGATACAGTCCATATCATACCCATCCGACATTTGCGAAAGGATGAGCTGTTGGGATAATAACCCCATTTATTAAAGCAACTAGAAGTAAGCTTGTACAAAACTGAAAGTAGGGGCTGTCTGCGGAATTGACCAATCGTGAACCTCGTTGTGAACAAAATGTTGCTGTCCATTCGAGTTCTGCCTGGAATAAGTTGGATAACTCCGTGAGGACGACCACCTCTTGCAGACATTGCATGTTCAGCGAGTGTTGAAAGAACGGATTGGAACTAGGTTTTAGATGCTTAAATACAGATGCTTTAAAATGAATATGCTTTATTATGCATGTATTACACAGCCATAGAAGACTGTTACTACTAAGCATGGGAAAAGAAAAAAGGCGGCAATTGCTTTATCTTAAGGAAATAGGCTTAGCAAAAGCGAGCAGAAGTTAAAAAAAGTTCCATCTGTTCATTATACGTTTCAATTGTGTTGTTTCTCGCGTTTTTTAATCATAATAATCCAACCTGGCTAAAAGTGCCTAAAACCTGGGTAAAATTTACCAATACCGATTTTTTAGAATCTAAAACCTGTTCTAAATCTAAATAGTTATTTTCATTTTATGGAATATTCACTCTTTTTATTGTTGATTTCAATTTAAAAGAATTAAGAAATAATATACGGTTTTTACAGATGTGTGCAGGGAATTAGGATCCACCGAGAACGGATGTCAAAGGGCTGGCGGTTTTTACTCTCAAGGTGGAATTGTTTGTCGTAACAAAAGAGAACGGGGTAATTGTGACAATCTATACGAATATTATTATGCCGTTAATCTTGGAGGGGACCAGTTCTTTAACTCCAATGGAGGAAGATTTAGAAAGGATGAAGCAAGCATTTATGCCGACAAACATAAAATCCGAGCTGAATATCAACTTGGAGTACGTCCAGAATTTTCGCTGGACAATCAAGAACTTTACAAAACAATAGTTTACGGCCTTCCATCTAAAAGAGAAAACGGACGGTGCTTAAACTATACTTTGCCTATTTGTCAAGACGGTTTATATGAGCTAGTTATAAAAACAATTGAAGTTTTTGATGTTCTACCCGGAGAAAAGGTAGGAATAAATTTGTTTTCAAACGTATTTTACCGAAAACTTGAACAAACCAAAATAAATCAATTAGGTGTCTTTAATGTTAAACGCAATTACCGAAAATTCGATTAAATTCGTTTAAATGTCCATTTACTATATCTTAAAATATAACTCTAGCCAAATTAGAAGCTGTTTAAAAATGCACTTTCCGTAAATAAGCTTTTTGTTACCGGTTTGGCTTAAAATTTGCAGGGTTGTAGATTTTAATGCGTTGAAAATCACGGTGCAATCAGAATATAGCCTTTTAAAATGGCGACCTGTAAATATTAGTGAAAACAAACTTCACCACGTTATTCAGTTTGCTAAATAATACAAGTTTCAGCCAATTTTAATAAAAAAATTCCCGCCGATTTCCATTCTGGAGGGCATTACCATTTTAAAAGATCTATATTCTGATTGCATCATGACTTTCAACGCATTAAAATCTACAACCTTGCAAATTTTAAGCCAAATCGGTAACAAGAAGTTCATACACACATAAGAAGATGATTTAATAGGTCAAATATTATTTAAAGAAATTATTAGCGGTAAATTTTAGGGCCTTACCGGCATTTTCTCAGCATGACCGGTTCCAAGCAACCGCAATTTTCTTAGCATGACCTGTTCCTGGGAACAGGCCTTGCTAGGAATAGGTCGTACTGGGAACGGGTCTTGCAAGGAACCGGTCATGCTGGAAACAGGTCATGCTAGGAATAGTACTGTTGCTGGGAACCGGTCTCAGAATTAAAAGGCCGCGACCCTCATTGTTGTTTGATGATTGAAAATGATTGTGCAGTGAACAAAGTTGATTGTCCAGGTAGTCTCCACTGTCTACTGGATTTCCAGCGACTCTGAATTCGACCGGTTTTAAATACGACTAAATTAAACAATATGTAATGTAATTTGTTTGGGTTATTTCACGCATACACAATGACGCGTTGTTTGCGTATGTGAATAAAAATTCGTCACGAGTTTTCTATCATAACCTTTTAATTTTTTGCAGACGTTTAATATACTACTTGATGATCATTACATTTTTGCGGAGATTGACGTGATGAAGCTTGCTGAAGAAAGATTTAAACCAATAGATCTGATAGTCAACTTTGAAATAAACCAACGTATCTTAGTAATTGATGGGTTCCCGCCTGTAAGTTTTAGAGGTAGGCTGTCGTTGTCATTTTGTTACGGAGAGTGCATATTCATGGAAGGACAATTTGAAATCGCTTCATTTGCTGTACACAAGTTCCACGAAAAGTACCTTGATAAGGAACATGCAAAAACTTGCAAGCTATTTAACAATCAGCATTGGAACTGTGTGCAAAACCAGTGCTCCTACAATCTCACCTCCAACTTGTGCGACAGCAAAGTAAAAGGTAATAAAGACAATAACTTGCTCGTTAAAAATTGATGCTTATTATTATTAATGTTTTGGTACAAGTGTGCTATATTATTAGAATTTACTTCAGTAAACATTTAATCCTAGATAGACTAATCTATCCCAGTCCATCTGTCAGATAATTTAGCGCTGATTACTGCTGACATTTAACATTTTACACGTCCATTCCCACGTGTGTCATTAAAACATCTACTAATACCCGGTGACCCATAAACAACTGATAAACGACTGACGAGGAAGGTTACCCAGTGGTAACCATTAAATCATTAAAAGAGTTACACGAAAATGTAGATTTGAATGTGGATTTATTACGATGGAATCTTCAATTTGCCCGAATGGTACAATTTGAAGCCACAGGAATTAATTGCAGGTGCTTGAATCACCACGGATACGCGTGTTTTTGGCTTGCGTCTTGCGACTCAACACTTCACACACACGCAACGATGCTTTGCTTCCACTCTCGTACTCCCTTCTCTGTTTCCTTGATACGCTCCACACAGCAGCTCTTCTTCAATGTTGCTGCAGCACCCAGAAAACGTATGAGTACGATTTCGTTTAAGCATTACCGTTGCTTCTTCAAAATGTCCAACCTACTCCGTTTGCCTATAAAAAAAACGTATTCATACGTTTGCTGGCTGCTGCGTTGAAGGAGAAGAGCTGATGGGTGGAGCGTAGCATTCCAGCAAAACGTATTGGAAGTAGAAGAAAGAAAGTACGAGAGGGGAAGGAATGGAACGTTGCGTGTGCGTGGAGTGTTGGGTTACAACTTGCAAGACGCAAGGCGAAAAACACGAGTAGCTGTAGTGATTGATGCACCTGCTATTAATTCCTGCAGCTTCGATTCCCTCGTATTCTCTACATTTTAATCTATATTTTAATTAATTCTTTTAATGATTTGATGGTTACCACTCAGTAACCTTCCTCGTGAGTGTCACAATCGTGTGTCAAACCGCTTCATATTTGTGCAATTGGAGATTTATTGCTGCATTGTTACTATTATTAATCCTGTCTTTGGAATTGGGCTTCTTAACTACAGACACTTAGTGCTCGCGTAGCATTTAGTCACATACCTCGTTTTATTTACCATGAAAAGCAGAAAATTAACCCAGTTTTCAAATGACCTACGTGGCTACCTTAAATAATTAATAACTAAACATAAATTTCACTAAGCCTGATCCAGAATACGAAAGACATGCGAAGTGGAGTTTTGTGCTTTAAAATATCTACCTGGTGGCATTGTGCCTTAAAACTACTACCTGGTAGACAAGTTTAGTTATCATCCAAGAAAGCCGTATTGTAATTATCCTTTCAAAGATATCATTATTGATAATAACTTTATTCACTGAAACTTAAAGCTATCAATTAGCGTTCCATAGTGACAACTGACGCTGTTTTCCAACCCTTACGCATTTAATAATTTAAGAACATTAATAAAATATAATTCTATAAAACACAATACTACCATAAGACAGAGTGGGTCAAGAAACAATGATACTTCAAAATAATAACATCCAATATAAACTAAATTAAAGAATCAATTATATAACAAATAAATTATGATCTTAATTTTAGAATTTTTACCGTTTACTTTACCCAAAAACAGAGCAGATATTCTACGAGGATTTCATTAACTTGCATTTGTGTATTTTATTGCTGCACATCATCTTCAGTCACCGTTACCGTCTATTTTTGGGTCACATGAATTGAGTTAACTGCTAACAAAAGCGATCTGAAGTCATTTTCAGCATTATTATTTTCGAATAATAAGTTTCATGAATGTAATTTAATTTGACATGTAGTGAAGAGTGCTCACAGAACTGTGTATATAGTCTTACATAACTTACAAACGTATAAATGGCTCAATTTATAGTTAATTTAAGTGACAAAATAGTTATAGTAAGTTTTAGATTTCAATTTTAAATAATTTAACATATTTCAACTTAAAGGTTGTGCCGCCTTGTGTGATTGCCCGAGGTGCAGGCTTCCGTCGGAAGTGGTGTTTCTGTTAGATAGCACTTACACCGGAATTCCCACCAATCCAGCCACCGCAACGTCAGCTGTCTTCGATTATTTTCAAAGACTAAAGGATGTGGTAGATATACTTCAACCAAGGTTTCACAGTATCAGATACGGAATTTCGTTCTTTAGTGAACTTTCATGTTACCGTTACCAAGCCTCATTCGTAAAAGATGCTTGTCAGAGGGTGTGGCCAAAAGGAATATTCCATAATGTTAGGTGAGTTTATTTGTGAATTGATATGCATTGCGACAATTAATATTATTTACAGCTACACAGGGCTTGGTCTCATTTTTTAATTAAACCGCTATGCTCGGAACCCAACGAACGAAAATCCTACCTAAACAGCTTTTTACCCCGATTTAAACTGAGAACCGGTGTTTTTGTACTTGCTAATTACAAATTGTTGACTCAACTTTTTCAAGCGGCCTAGGCGCAAATCAAACTCTAATGGCCCCATCCTCACTTTGCTCGTCTTCCCCGTCATACAAGGACCCCTAAGCAAGCAAAATCCTGCTGCAGAAGGGTTTTAAGTGCAGACGCTTATTACTTGAACCCGCTTCGGTTTCATGCAATTCAACAGGCAAAGATGATCCTATTGAATACTACGTTTTCACCTTTATTTTCGGAATATGGAGAGTGTGGGAATACATTTTTATGTTACATGTTAAAGGTTTATTAGATGTTCTGATACGACTTTTCAATTTTTCCTTTGCGTGGTAAAAGGCTTGCATTTTTTGCAAACATTTTTTTTCATCTAAAGCTAACTTTATTTATTTGATTGAGTACCACTTTCCCAACTGTAAGTGGACAATGGCCATTATATACTGTAGACATCGTCATCGACATCGACATCAAGACGCCCCTCCGAAATAAAAGCCACGTCAAAGTATGCTTTTCTTATACCCCTGAACTGTTCATCTTCAAATTTTTTACAAACCACCGCTTGGCTTGAGCCGCAAATCAGCGTTCAGTAGGGCTCAGCAGCCAATCAATGTTCAGCACTCACTTTGTACTGAGTTTTTTTCTCATTAGGGTGCGGAGTTTTACGCTCTAAAATTGTCAAAAATAATTTTAATTAAAAAACTTTGGAAAAATGGTTTTCTAGTAGTATTTTGACATTAAAATCTCAAATAAATTATCAGTTTGATAAAAACGCCAAATTTAGGCATATTTTAAAAGCTATTACGATTTTGTCGTACAAATCGACAAAAAAATTCAATTGATATTTTGGCGGGGAAAATTGCCATAAATTACCAGATTTGAGAAAAAATGCTCGGGTTAGGTGAATTAAAAAAATTTGCTTAATTGAGCATTTTTTCTCAAATCTGTAAATTTAATCGAATTCTCCACAAAAAATACCACTAGAAAACAGTTTTCCGAATTGTTCCAAATTGTTATAATTTAAAAAATATTTTTGACAATTCTACTAGTTGGTAAAACTCCGCACCCTAATGAGAAGTATTTAAACTCAGTACAAAATGAATGCTGAGCTCTGCTGAACGCTGATTGGTTGCTCAAGCAATGCGGCGGTTGGTAAAAGAATTTGAATATGGAAATTATGTACAACATATATCTATATATTATCGAAAATTCTTTCCAAAATGTACTATATTTACTCAGACTTGTACCTACAAGCATTATTACATACTAGACGCATGGAAGTTTTAAATTGGATGCTTGCCTTTAGGCGCCCCTCCCACTTACTAGCCCCTCCCAAAAAGACGCCTTGACGACTACGGACCTAATTAAGTTACTAAATTAAGTAAATTAAGATCCGTATTATTCTTTGAAAAAACCTTTAAACATAAGAGCACTCCGCAAAATGGTCAAGTATACAGAATGATTTCATTTTGGCCTATTTCCGTTCAATATCACTGTGCTCTCTAAATCCATAAGCATTTTGTGTACGCATTCAGGTTGATATATGTGTAATGAAGCATTAGAAAATGTAGCTATCCGGATAACATTTCCAATCTCAAAATGACATCCATGATCTCCGCATCATCACCATCTTCAACCTTAAAATTGACTACCTAAAGTGTTGCTTTGCATGTTCGAACACTATTGATGGAATTAATTTCTCATTGCATGCAACTAACATATTGAGCGCTTGAATTGCTTGTAAAAGCGCTTGCATAAAGGCTTGAGTGATATCATGACAATTTTTTTGAAATTTGAATGAATAAAGTTTTTAAGGTGCAAGATCACCAACAGAGTAGGAAAAGATCCCAGCCATATCGGTCAAAATTCCAGGGGTAACTGCCTCGAAAACTAGGCCAAATAATAAATACGGAAGGCTAATTATTTAACTCTCAAGGCCCGAAACCTTTTTCCCCATAAAGTTCTAACATTAGGAGAAGTACTTCCATTTCATCATCATAAAATCCAACGATTTTTGAATGTTCTCAGGTTGGCGGAGTTTTATGTAGTAGCCAATTGTTTGACACCAAAATGTAGGAAATTTTACGCTTATTCTGCTGATGAAAAGCTTGTTTTGTCCCGAATGTTTTGATTGTAAAACGTAATATTGTTACTATACGACAAATCATACTCTTATTATTTCCTTTGAAACTAAATATTTGCCTCTTTCAGAGAAGGATGCTACAGGAAACATTTAGAGCTTACAAACAACATATACTATTTTAAACAACAAGCAGCCAGAGATAAATTGTCTAACGTATACAGTGATGGCGCAGAACCTGGTTTGTTTGCCGCTATGATGGCTGCCGAGGATAAGTCAATGGGCTGGAGCAAAGCAGGAATTCGAAGGTTAATTGTTCTAGTTACCGACGATAACATGAGGGTGTTTGATGTTAAACACTCTGCAGAAGTTTCCGCAAAATTTGACGGCACGGATACTTGTTTTGCCACTATTCACCCAACATTGGGACAGTTAGGACAATGGTTTAGGCGAGATAACGTCGCAATATTGTTAATTGTTAATCATGCAACCGTGAAGAATTCGTACGAATCCCACATAAACCAAATGGGTATTCGGTATAAATCTGCGTATATGTATTATGATATAGATTATGTAGCCAATTTAATCACTGAACTGTTGGATTTATAAATTACAGTTTCACACGTTTTCGGGAAGCAACAACCCGAGTAATAATAATAGGAAAATAAAAACTATCCTCCCCTTCAATCATTTTTAAATTGTATTAAATAACGAACTTAAGTAGGGGAATTGAAATTGAACCAGCCTACACTTCATTACATAATGAATTATTACATAGTATTACAAATATTATTATTAGTATTATTATTATTATTAGTAAATTACTAGTATTAAAATAAAAATTATTTTCGTTACATAATTCTCGCACGAAGGTACGTGTAGCTCTAAATGACCTAGACGAGCATAAATAATCATGCGTCTTTTTTGCATGAAGCAAATTAACGGAATCCTTGACAATCGCCTGGTGGAATATCAGGGACAATAATGGATGAACATAGTACGCGCCGCTGAAAAGACCATTGGCAATCAAATAATAATATTAAATATGATTAAGACAAAGCAGTTTATTTTAAATAAATTTCCTTATTGTTGGTGGCAAATATAACCAAATAATGTGTATAGCGCTTAAACAAGAATACTTTTGTATCAAATGAATTGAATCAATTACAAAAATTGTTGCGGCGATTTCGTTCCTTTTTCGCTGATAGGGGGCATGTCTGACAAATTTTTTTAACGTATTTATGGGCCAAAAAATTCAAACAAATCTCATGAAGTTTCACAAGTGACAATATTGAAAAATTCCGGAGTGCAACTTAATGGTGGTTCGTCAAGCCTCATCTAATCTAATTGGCAATTCTTTACTTCATCTAAGCATTTCAATCTGTCTGCAATCATCTGTATGTGCTTTCATTTTATGCTGCTTTTGTTTTTAAAAGATTTATGCTGCTGGGTTATGGCAAAAAAGTTTAAGTTTTAGGAGGTAATGTCCGATGACTGGTGGAATTTCATCTTGGATCATTTCCACCAAAAAATGTCGGATTTGGAAGAAGATAAACTAAAATTGGTGACGTTTTTGAGACTTTCACTGGGCAAAAATCTCTTGCTAATTTTTTTGCATCATATTTCTGTAACTCAGCATCCGTCTATTATTATAACTGCTTATGTACAGGCTGTCAAATCTGTATGAGCATGATTTCAGCTTAAAATTGTGATCGTACCTGGTTACCTGGAGACTTGAAGTCTTGGCTTGAAGAGAATTTTTATCTTAAACGATAGCCCAAACCTGTAACAATGATGCGTGGTTGAATGATTAATAAGCGAATAAATACACTTTCACTTCTGACTCAAAATTGCTTGGGAAAATTTTTTGGCAACTAGTTTCGCTGGTCGTTTGCTTCTTCAAGCCTACATAAGTCATGGATTAAATTCAGACAATTACTTAACAATACATTAATTCTTGGGCTTCAATTAGGAAAATAATGCCTACTTTATAAAAATACATCCATAAAACTTTATGAATTCAATTGGAATTAAATTATTTTCTGCACAAATGCAGTCGTCATGTTTTTGAGGATAACTACAAAATGAGCTTGCTACTTCAACATTTCTTACATTTTTTGTGCACGAAAAAAATAATTGATAGATTTTAATTTTCTGTGTATTTTTTCTTTCATTCTTGGTGTTCTCATTCATGTTACTGAAATTAGCCGATATTGTGGTTTGTGCATAGATGGAAAAGGAATTGCATCAAGGGATCCACTTGCCATATCTAACAATGAAATAAATTTAGCTCCTCTTAACTTTTCTATTATTTTATGTATTCTCGGCAATGGAAAAGCTAATGGCCTTGTAACTTCATTCAATTTTCTATAGTCAATTACCATTCTGTATTTCATATTTACTTTTTCAAGGAAATATGAAACAGAAATTAGGCACAAGAAAAGGACTGGAGCACCACGAAATATTACTAGGGTCTTATTAATTAATTAATTAATAATTCTTTTACATTCTTATCAATACAATCATGCTTGCTATCACTTCACTATCAAATTTCACAAATTCATTTTTTGCGTGATTAACAATCATCGTAGGAAAAGTAAAAACTTGATTTGCTATTTTAAATGTCGCTAATGATAGCATTAGCGACACTCACTCAAAATATTTTTGGAAATTGATCTCAATATTAATGTTTCGTTTCTAAATTTAGGGAACTTTGTTGCTAATTTACTATAGATGAGGGAAGTCGCTGCACCACAATCAACCAAAGTCACTTTGTGCTAACCGTTAATGTTTATGTAGATTCTTGGCCCATGGTTTGGTACAGTTATTTGTAAGTTTTGTAAGTAATCAGAAAAGTTTGTGATTATGGATGCTGTTAATTTTTGGTTACAACCCTATTATTTGGCACAGGCTTTAGGGCATCCGGAATTACTGACCGTGCCTGTACTAGTTTCCGATGTTGCTTGGAGGATAAGTAACAAACGGAGCGCTACTCGACTGCTGTTGTTGCTGCTGCAGCAGGACTGGAAAGCGAGGCCACTGCTGGGATGAAGAAGCAGATTCGAACGCTGGATAACCATAGTAGCCATAGTAGTAATAACAAGGACCACCACCACGGGATCTTCCTGGAGACTGAAAATTGTTGTTCCCACGACGATTATTTCCACGAAAATTCTGATTTTTGTTTGTAGTTGTTGGGGTAGCAGATGTACTTCTAATTTCTACTTCACGAATGAGCACTTGCATTAATGTCATTAAATTCATCGCTGGCAGTAGTCTACTGAATATTAACTTCTTGTTTAATAACGGGGAGACCTAAGACACTAGAACTATTGCCTTCCTGTTCATATTCACGAACCACTTTTATTAGTTTTTGGAATGCATCTGGTTTTGCACCTTTGCAGTTTATAAACGCGGCGGCGTTTTCAGGAAGATTAGTTAGCATGTGCTCTGTGTATTTTTGTTCATCTGCTGGCTCCCACCTATATAATCACCCATCACCCATATAATAGCGAACTCGAAAAAAATAGGAACAAGTTAACTCGTTCGCTTTCTGCGGGGATCGAGCTAGAGTCCACAGATTTTGACGCAAAGACTTCAGTCTATGCGCATTAGATGCGCAATTTAATTCTCGAGATATGTATTTTCTTGAAATTTTGAAATTGACTTATTTCAAAAGTTATATAAAATAAAAACCAAAAGTCTATAGCACTTTTGAAATATTTCAAATTTCAAAGTCTTCGCGTCAAAATCTCTGGACTCTAGCTCCATCCCCGCAGAACGCGTTTTTGACATTTGGAGCTCTTTCACACAAAGTGGTGACAGTATTTTAACAAAATAAATGTGGGATTTTATATAGTTTTTTACGCACTATTAGCTTAAGACAATAAATTTTCAAAATTTAAAAGTCAATTCCGACCTCTTTTCTATATGGGATGATTTTACTCAAACGCTATTGCAAATGTGGCTTTCATAGCTTCTGGTGATAATTTTCCCCACAATTTGTACTGTTTCTGATTCAGTTCACGAGACTTGAGTGCTTTATCAAACTTAGGCATCAACTTGTAGTCTACTGTTGTCGTCATGATGATAGTTGATGGAGGAGAAGGATCTGGGGTAATTTGAAACAAAACTGAAATATAAACTTCCGACGATGATGAACTGCCATTTTGCAAAACTGTTTGAGAAATAAATATTGTTGGATCTTCACTATTGAAACTTTCACTGCTGGATTTACTAGTGTCTGCTGCTTCTTCTGGGCTGATTTCTTCTTCTGATGTAGTTTCTTCTTCTGTAGTATTATCTTCTGTTGCTGTTGAGCTGCTTTCTTGTTGGTTCCCTTCTGGTAGTAATTGTCCTTTAGTTTTTCGTTTAGAAATCCTGTGACTAGTGAGCTGACTAAATTCTGGTAATTTCTTTGTCTTCTGCGACTGGAGCATTTTTCTGACATTTGTTTTCACTGTTTAACCATTTCACTTTAATCTTTAACTGTAGCAGAACTTTGAAACTAAATCGCCATCTTCACCATTTGTCACGGTCGTATTTTACTGGGGCATATCTATTATTATGAATCTAACTTATGCTCAAACTCTTGTTGTGACCTCTATGCATAAAAACAAGGGATGAGGAGATGTAGCTCAAATCATTAGTTGGGGTGAAGCGTGATCAAGAAATAGGCGGACCTGGAAATTCTTACATTTGTCCCGGACACGCAGATTTTCAATCCCGAATTTTTCAGCTCAAAAAATCCCGA
>JAQIXW010002389.1:0-15637 GCA_034700685.1 Willowsia buskii | reverse complement strand
GAAACACTTGTCACGCTCCAGGTACATGACTGGTTTAGTTTAACATTTCATTTGTTCATAAATTTACGATAATTTTAAGCATAATTCTACACAATGGGTTTCACCAGGAGGAAAATTATATACCAAGTGATAAGTTAAAAAGTAATTTTAATTATAATTATCTGATAAGGAGTTTTTAATTTGTAATATTGTTGAGTTTGCAAAAAAACTGCAGTTGAATATTAATAATATTATGCGAATGAATGCAAAGTTCAGATTGCTTTCGCTATCTATCATAGAATTTTTATAGTTGATTAAAATAGTTTAGAAAAAAACTCCCAATTTTTGAATGCATCGGCAAGCACATTTTTGACAAAAAAACCAAGCCGACACATATTTAGATTTAGATTTAAATGCAGTGCAAATTAAACACGTTGAATAATTTAACATTTTATTTCGTTTGTTTATCAACCAATTTAGTTTGATATTGAAAAAAAGTATTTATATATATCCATATATTATTGAAGCTGCTAAATAATTTAGAACTAAAGCAGTAGATTTTTAAAATAGAAATTTAGTCGCCATATTTGTATTTATAACTGCGCATACGTAAATTCCAGCTTGAAAACTCGTTTTCGAGTTTGATGAACAATTTAAGCAAAAATTTGTTTTGTTGAAGATGCAATCATTGAAAAATATGTCATCTTGTCGACATCTCTAGGTGGTTTTTTTGATAGTGGGAATGGAATTGACGAAAAGTTTGTAACAACATATTTTTGTACTTTCATCAAAGAAAGATGAACAGTTTTTTTAAAAAAGAAAACTCTTTCGCCATCGGTGACAGACCACAACTTATTTTTGCGTTTTGTATTGTGCTTCATCCAGTGTGTAATTATGATTTTGTATAGAATGCAGTGCGACACAACCTGTCGTTGCACAAATGTTTCATGCGAGTGGAAAACGTCAAAGGTGCAGTTTGGACAGTGGATGAAGTGGAATTTTACAAGCGCCGTCCACAACGGTGCAGTACAGGGTATGTGAGGCCAAAAAAAAGAAAAATTGTTGAAAAGGTCCTCTGACATTTTTCAGCGCGAAAAATGTCATGTCACTCTGCTACTCTACTTTCTCTACTACTTCAAATTATATTACTACTTCTCTACTACTGACCTACTATTTGTCTTTTTACTCTGTAACCATTTTTTGGATATTTTTATCACTATTTGTCTTTTTACCTCTCTTTCTCTCTCTTTCTATTTATATCTCTCTCTGCAAGTCTGTAAAAACTGCCAACTCAAAACAGTCTTCAGCTTACGATTTTTGAACATTTTTTCCAACTCTTTGATAATCTCTTTTACTACAAAACTTGAACCACTTTTTTAATCTCTCTTTCTATTTATCTCTCTCGCTAATGCAAATCTTGGGATATTTACGCCATATTACGCAAATTTTGGTGACAAAGCAATACGTGTAAATTGTGTGTGTGATTGTGTGGCGTGTGGGAAAGGAAGCCTGACAAACATGGAACGTTTGTCACAATCTATTTTATTTATCGTACTTTATACTTGTTATTGTTGCTTTTAGTGTAAATGGAAGTAAGAGAGGTGAAAGTGCTTTCACCTCTCTCGTTAGTATACCGCTTGCTTCGCTTTGCATTTAGGACTATGCATGGAGTCCGAAATTATTTGTAAAAGATCAGTTCAAAAGTACCACATCTTCTTCACTGTACATGTGGAGAGTGATGATCTATGAGAGGTCAACTGGCACGGTAATTGTTTTTTTCATAATTTTTACTAATAGTCAGACAAGCATAACTGTGCTCTTTGACATATCCTGTCAAATATCCGTTAAGAAAGGTAAAAGAAAGTTTACTTGTAAGACTAAGAAAGTGTACCCGTGAAAAAGCTAAGAAACGGTATTGCAAAAAAAATAAACGACGGCACTAGTCTCGGTCCTACTCTTCACCTTGTCAACAAGAAGAATCTTTCTCATTGTGTGTTACCATACACCCATATTTAATGTTCTCTCTTTTTCTCTTTTTAATTATTATTGTTATTACTACTCTTTGTCTCTCTCTCTCTCTTTTTACCTATTGTCTTTTTTCTCTCTCTCTTTCTCTTCTCTCGTTGTGCTCTTGTTTCTATGTCTTTTGGTGGTATATGTACACAGAATGCCATCCGCACCAATCTCTCCCTGCACAAGTGTTTCCAACGGTATGAAGATGACTTTGGATCGTTTTGGATGGTGGATGATGCCGAGTTTGTCAAGCGACGGCATTTGTCAAGAGGTCGTCCTAGGAAGTATGACCCAACCCCGTCACCGTCTCCATCATCCCACCATCCATCTGCACAGTAAGCACATCCTTCATCCGATTGCATATCAAAAAACAAAGAAAAAATGTAGAAAGAAAACAATTAAAATACATAATAAACTATAGAAATAAATAGTTAATAGTTTTAGCAAAACAGTTACACTTTTTTGTTTTAGAACAGGCTAACAAGCTGTTTCAGAGAATACTTTTGATTTCTATCTGTATTTTATGAAATTAATTTTTGTCACTTAAAATCGATCGCATTATTTTGTCGTAAATAGATAGCAAAAACGATTTACAGACATCACATAAAAATTTCATGCACATCTCTCTACAAGCAAATTCCCATATCAGCCTAATAGTCAGGGAAGCTTTCACTGATACAAAGATTTATTTAATTTTTAGCTACTGTATTAATTTGCAGGATAAAGAAAGCAATTAGCGTCATCATCATAACATAATATGCATCTACTTCTACTACCACTCCTTTTTATCATCTTTAACGTTGACCGTGCAAATCACGAACAAAGTCATGAGACTCTAATAACAAGGTTGAGCATTTTTTTGGCAAGACGTTCGCGTAAATTTTTGAACTTTTCTCTTTTTCTCCTTCACATTTTTTACAATTTTAAACATTTTTCTCATCTCTCTGTATCTCTTTCTCTCTTTCTATATGTATCTCTATTTGTGCAAAGCATTTCATTGACTTCAAAGAACCAAGTGGTCAGAAACATCTTTTCTATCATTTTTTTTCTCTCTCTAAATCTTGGTATTTTTTGTAAGACGAAGAATTAGAAGCGCTGATCAGGCAGGTCAGCAAAAAATAACTGGTGGTAAAAATGGTGCAGCATTAGTCATACATGAGCGATAATTATTAATGCTTTCGGACACTTGCTATTATGCCCCGATGCTACTAATGCCACAAACTAATTATCAGGTATCTACTTTGGATGACCACTGTGGGGAAGGAAGTCAAAATGGACACTTTTCCACATAGGTATTGTCATTCTGTCAAAAAAATATTAGCTAAAAAAATTATGAAAAGAAAAAGAAGTTTTTTTATGAAACGGACAATTTCCATAAAATATTTTTGAAGATCCGTATATAAACCAGTAGTGGAAAAGTGACCAGTCTGATATCGCTTCGCAGAATATATATTTTTTCTCTTCTTCTTGATATCGTGGTAAAAAAAAATGTGTACACGTCAGTACTCTCTCAAGGTCCCTTAAAATTGGCCAAAAAATTGTAGTCGTGATCTCTCAAATCCAACTGGTAATGTTCGTAGGAGTGGAAACGTGTTTAATCATTTATATTTATTATCTTTCTCTTTCTCTCTTTTTCTCTCTCTTGATATTTATTTATTCTTATACCATTTATAATCATGTACAGTCCTTTTTGTACAGTGCATTTTTACAACTTCCGCTTATTTTTTTCTAACTACTCTTGTCCCTACTTTTAATGTATATACTTAATTGTTACTGTCATAGTTTAATGACGATTTTTACTACATAAATATATATGTATATATTTCATCGATTTTTTCCATTTTTCTCTACTCTTCTCGCATTTTGTCTCACTTGCACACGCCAAAACTTTTTCTCTTTTTCAATTCACTTTTTCTACTTGGGCTTTTTCAAATTTATAAAAGAAATTTTTATACGAATTTTGGAACTAATTAGGACTCTTGATTTTACTCACGTTTCCAGGGGAATGCAATCCAAGAGCCCTACTTTAACTCAAAGTCCGTCGCTGTACGGAGATGCAATCAATGCCAGCTTACAGGTATGTACTACCAATTAGTTAGGATTTAGTTTAGTTTGAAAATTGCCATACTTTAAGAATGGATGTAAAATAAATTCAAATATTTAGGCGGCTCTGGCGGATAACAGCTTACCATATGTGGGCGTTAACACAGGAAGTGTGAGCCCTGATCAGGCGCCCATGTCACCGCTTGATGCTAGGTAAACTAATAGCTGTTCATATGAATTTTCAAGAGTTAAATAAATACAAATTTGTGAAAAAATTGCAACATTTTGAATCCAGGTCGCTACGCGGAAGTCCAACTGGACTAAAACATGAAAGTACAAGTCCCCTCACCGCCAACGGATTGCATCACCACATGAGCAGCTGTGGTTCCGAGAGAGGTCTCAGTGCCCAAATGAAGAGGGAGATGGACATGGGCGACATGAGTGGGAGCTATGGTGTGTCCTCAGACGGTGAATCAATTGGCAGGGACGACCATGACGATCTCTTAATGGACAAGCATGAAGACCTCGCAGAGGATCTCTCCTTCACTTCATCATCCCACACGACTGCAGACTCCAGTCGACTGGACCAATAGTCTCAAACTGTTAGAACATTTCTAAATAATATCGTCAGTCTTTTACTTTAAATATAAATACTAACAAAAAAATCTACATGTACACTTAGACCGGTAAAATAACCATTCTTTCGAAAGAAAAAAATTCATTCCACACAAAAAAACAATGACGACGAAAGCGTATAAAACGTACGTATTAACATATATATCTACAGATATTCAATTAGAGTATATTAATATGCTATTATATAATGTAAATAAATAGATAATTTTATCATGTCAAACCGTTCTATCCATAATAGGTTGTTTTTTTTCCTGTGGGTAAAATCATCATTCGCGTAAATATTTCCTAGTGAAGGCATTCAATGCAAAGTAGGATGAAGAAGATATACTGTTGCTCCAATCAATAGGTTTAGAGATAGCCCCAAGAATTATTGTACAAGTTTTACTACAGAAAAAAATATAATATTTATGCTTGTAAGACTTTGGCAGTTAAAGTACTATCACTATGGCAACTCAAAGTCCGTAATTAATTTTTACATATTAATTGTTAGATTTCAGTATCCAGCTCATTTCACATGTAGGTATATATAAACTTGTAATCCAAAAAAACGCCAAATACGTAAATAGATTGTAAAAATGTTGCATCAGTGATACGGTTAATAAATTCTCCTGATCCTCTGAATATGCTTATACGTTGACACAAAAAAGGAAGGAGTATTTTTTGGGATAATTGACCGGTCATGAAGATCACTTGCAAGCTGAATATATCATGATCTCCAGGATATTATCTACTAGAAAAAAATTGTTTTCAAACATCCAATTTACACGAGTTGAATAATCAAATTAACGCATAGTGTCTATATGCATATTATATATATATTGTGTAGGTGTATATAAGGTATATACTCTCTAGTATTCACTTACATTGACATTAAAGCAACGGTTTCTATTGTAAACGATATATATATATATAAAGTATAAAGAAATGCTAAAAATGGAGTGAGTTAGGTAAATTATACTTTCGTTATATATTCAAGCAATATTGTATTTTATCTGTATAACAGTTGAAGATACGAGTGTTATCCTAGTTTTATTTAAATGTGTAGCTATAGTTTCTAAAAAAATGTGGAAATCGGTGTATCAAACAATTGATTGCACACTTTAGAAATAAAATATTTCTGGGATATATTTAGTGAGAAGAGTTTAAATGATGAAAGAATGAATGTACATTTCGATGTGTTTAATGAAGAATTAGTTTACTTTCAGAGATCATTTATTAAAGTGTCATTTTGTTTTTTATTATTTTTATTTGCAAACTGGTACTTTTTTAGGAGGGACTATAGACCTCAAGACAAGAATATATAAATAGCTGTATGCTAGCGAATGCGAAATCAGTTTTTCCCACGTGTAAGCTCCTTAGGACCCTGGAGGAATAGAAGTATTTAAGAATTGGTAATGAATGACAAGAATAAAATGGTAGAAAAGTATAAAAAAAAGTAAAACTGGCCAGATAGAAGAAATCGGGATGATAATTTTCCGCAGCAGTAATATTTCCACGTGGTTGTCATGTTAATATATTTACAGAGGATAGAGCAGAGGTGGTAGCTTTGAAACGTGGAAACTGAGAGGAATAAGGAGAGGAGTACATTTCACTACTTAGCAACTAAAGCAAATAATATGTATAAACTTTAATTCTATAGAGAGATGTAGCAGGCAGACAATTCTACATTTATCGCATTCGCCGTATGCATAGATCTCATCTCAGCGGTATACAAAATACAGTAAAATATCAGCATCTTTGTTTCACTGCTAGTGTAAGAATATTTTTAAAAAGATTCACATACTTTTACTTTTTTAAAGAATCCTTTTGCACGAGCAAATTGAGAGCTACATTGACACCAGATTGGTTTTTACTTTCTAGAGCTACTCCTTCTGCAGCAGGTGACGTTATATAAAAAAATTAATATAAATTATGCATTATTCACGTATGAGAGAGATTAACTGTATAGAAATATTGAAGGATTTCAAGTAGGAGCGTTTTATGGAAAGAAATAATAATAATTTAATACTTGATCGTCTTAAGTACTTTAAGAATCGTAGAATCTCTGTGTTAACAACCTTTACATTTACATGAAAACGGATACTGTTCATCGACTCGGTTAAGTTTATAGATTTCGCATAGCATCCAACAATTGAACATACGGTGCTACAATATTATTGTTGCCGTTTGGATTCAACCGTGCAAAATTCATTGGAGTTATGATTTGCAAAATTTTGCCGATTCTTTTCTACATTTTGATTCCAAATATTTTTCATTGTTAAAAAAATATGATGGCAGCTAAAAGGAACAATTCAATCAGTTTTATAATTTGTTTTCGTTCGTAGATCCATAAAATACATAAATATTATGCATAAGAATGGCTAGATACAAACGTGCAAATCTTAAAGAGAAAGAATTATCTGAAATTTTTTGTACCATAAACATTTTCTAGTACATAAAGCTGTTAATATCCCATTTCACCTTTGGTAAATTGTACAACTGGTGTAGAAATAAATGTATAGGCTTATCAGGTGTAAAAACTTGTAATCGGAACTTATCACCGTTCTTACATAAACGTACATTTTCAACATGTAAAAAAGATATTTGTACTTAAAACAATAAATCTACAATTGAAGCCCACCTTAGGTAGATTTTAAAACATGTATGTATATGGGCATGTACATTTAATCAAGGTATAATTTTAACTTATAGATTTTACAAGAACATTGAAAATGTGTGAAATGATGTACAATGAAAGGACAAAATAATGCAACGAAGTAAGGAAAAAATATAAGTAATTAGTTAATGTGTTATCTAATCAGTTTAATTAGTGAACTTGACAATTTGACAGTATCATAAAAAATACATCATCAAAAATAGAGTCCCTTTTAGCTAGTCTATTACCAAAAAATATGAATGAATGTAAAAAAGTAAGCATGTAATTTTAGTACCAGTACCGTTTCTTCTGAATCATGTGGATTACAAAATGATAGATTTGTAGAGTTTTAAAAAAGTGAGCAGTATTTCTTATTGTTGTGGAAACGGACAATGTAAGTTTAGGAGTGCTGGGAAAAAAATGTTTTCAACTGGCCATTAAAATCGTTTTTTTGTCATACAGCAGCATATTCTATATTTTCATTTGTTTATTTTCTGCAAATACATTTACTCCACATAAACTTCCCACACACAAGTTACCCAAAAACAGGAAATGAGATGTTACCGTGAAAACATTCAATCAAAGTTTCTATATCATCTTATAATATTCTATGGAATTGCAATGTATCATGCTTAATCTCCAGTTAGGGTGTAAAGAAATAAAGTAGAAATATTCATTTAGAGGGTAAAAAAATAATGTAGAATGATCCGCCATTATTTTAGTTTTTTTAAGACAAGTAGTTAACTTTTTAAATAAGTTATCCTCTCATTTAAAAGCATGGCAAAAATTTTCATGTCCGATTTCTGTTAAGTTTAAACTTTAAAAAAGTACTTTGTTAAGTGATACGCAACTACTATCAGTAATGTTTTCACCTCTGAACATTAATGTATTATAATGAAAAAATATTACAGAGCTGCTGTTAGAATAAGATAAATTTACTTCTTGTTATGTAATATACGTGTAGACTATTATTGTATGCATGTGATTAATGGAGAAAAAAAATTGTAAATATAGTGAAATTGTTTGAAGAAAAAAAACAATAAGGATGAAAATCTAAGCTACATAATTATTACCGTAGTTGGATTGAATGCGACAGAAAACCCGTTTAATAGGCTTGTTTACTAGTCGTAAATAAAAAAATACTTTTACGGTTCGTTATGATTAATTATTAATGTATTTAAAAACCAAAAAATACAACGTCGTTCGGTACTCTCTCTGTCTCTGTCTATCTCTCTTTGTTGGGCTGCCAACATATCTAGGATATTGAATAAAGTGGCATGGTTCTCAAATGAAAAAAAAAATAATGTGACGTTTGCTCAGTTTATTTGCATTTTAAAACTTTATTTCATTTAATTCAACTTCAATCATATAACATGATACATGGTTTATAGTATAAGTTCTTAACTAAACATTGATTTTAATTTGCATTTACATTACCAAATTCAGGTCTACACTCCTGTCATTCGATAAATAGCAATTATTTTGAATCACTTAATATCTTCAATGTAATTGGGTGCTGGCTCGCGTACAAACTACTTAACTGGAAATATTACTAGTAGTGCGCATGACATTTTCTATTGTTTTAGATTTCTTGGAAACTTCATCGTTCCAACAACTGCCAAATGAATAATGGATTTTGAGAAAAATACTTGGAAATTACTTTAACTATATGTTAGGTTAACTGTACTGTCATAATGATAGAATACAAATTATTGCAATTATAAAGTAAATGAATCGTGGTATACAGTGGAGATGTCACTGAGCGACTTTGGTACGTTTATACTCCCGAACGGCAACTTTGTCGTTGGCAGTCTGTGTAGCGATGAGACCTTGAGGTGTGAACTTGTAGACGCTCGTTCCAGTGACGTTTCCAAAGTTGAGGGTCTGCTTGACACTATCACCCTCGGGCAGGAAGATGGTCTGAAATAAAAAAAAAGAGAAAAGAACAATTTCGTTAATTATCATGATGAGCATGTCGGAACAACACATTCACCATATCAAAATAAATGAAATGAGAAAAAATACCTTATATTTCCTCCCATCAATGTACTTGTCTTCAATTTCGTCTCCAAACTTGAAAGTAGTCTCCCGGGTGGTCAAAGGTGTTACAATTTTGTACTTGTAGGTATTATCACCTACCCGTTCAATCTGGATCTGGACAGTGAGTCGAGTCATTACCTGGCGGAAGGCATCACCCACACCTGGAAATGAAATAAAGAATTTGTTATTTTTAAGGTAGCAGTTTTAAAATACTGACGATGGCGTAGAATCGTTTGTTAAAACGTACCTAGAGCTTCGAGGTAATCATTATAGGCTGGATCGCCAGGGGCGGAGATGAGCTCGTATGTGCCTTCCACTTGGGGGGTGTCTCGGGTAACAGATGCCCCACCTAATTTGAAAAATAAAAATAAAACATTTACTGCAAGTTAGTTTGGTGTATATCGGTTGTTCAGGATTTTAATAGATTGTAATAGTTTTTGAAATAATATATTTGATTTACCAAGAGTAAGGATGTAAATGATGGATAACAAGAGCGGAAGAGTAACCACAGACAGAGTCGACATGGCTGCTAAACAGAGATTTGACAAGTTGATGTCGAAAATGCGAACTTCTGGAATATCGTGAAGGGCCGGGTATCTGAAGTCCTGGTGGATAGTAATTGTGTTGAACTGAGAATGTTGGAAACTGTGAAAATTTCACCGGCTTTTATACCTCATCGGTGAATATGGCTTGTTGCCAAGTCTTTTAGTTAATGGCTATTGTTTTTGGATGGAGGAGTGGTGGTGGTGGTGTGACTCTCGGTGCTTGGACCGATTTCGAAGAAATTTTAGTGACAGAGCATGAAATTTCCATAGAAAAGTTTTGTGTTGGTTTTCGTTGCCATGGGTTACCGTCACTGCGAGTTCAATAGGTTGTGTCATCATTTTATATACAGTTACTTTGTTAATTTCAGATAATAGTCAGTATTTAGCTTGTCCGTTTGTCTGCATGACCCATGTCGCCAACCATATAACTTTTTCTTTCCTTTGGTTTGCAGCAAAAAACCGGCACAAGCAAAAAGTATAAAATTTCAGTCTTTGTCAAAAGTTAGTGTGTCGTTAACATTTTACATATATTAATGCTCTTGATTAAAAACCGGCATTTGCTTTCGCTATTCTTGTATTTTAGATTGTTTCTTAAAAATTACTTGAGTTTCATTATTCAAAGCTAGACATGCTCAAGAAAGCTCAGTAAAATTCCAACATGGTTAACCATTGCAAAATAAAATACATGGGTATTTAAAGCAGCATAAACGCTACAATTAATCATGTTGTTAAAGTAGTGACACGTTGCATTTTGCTTGAAGCACCTGTCTCCAAATAGAATTCCAAGGAAAGCTTAAATATAGCCATGAAGTCATGAACAGCGCATGAGTGTTTTGATGAAGCGTAGTCATGGTTACATTCGAAGAAATAGCACTATAATTTCAACTCTAGTTAGCAACAGTTAAATAAATCTAAATATACCAAACTCATTTAATGATTGTTGGGTCATGTTTGCTTAGCAACGGATAGACAAACAAGCTCACAGAAGCCTGGTGTAACATGGATGAGATGAAAGTAATTTCGAAAGTAAATGTTATGAATCATATCTGAATTTACATGTATGGAGCAGAAATGCAATTAGCTATTACCCATTCAAAAATAAATCAAAGAGTACCGTCCTTATCATAAAAGCTTGGTAGATAACAAGTCATCATGAATGATCAGGGACTCAATTACTTATCTATTTAACAATTCAACCGGAAACCTATCAAGTTGTGTAGGTAGTTTATTTTAAATTGGAAAACTTTAAAAGTATGAATGTACGACTCAAGTTGTCATAAAAGCTGTACAAGAGCTAATATCTCGACTATGAACTGATCCCAGCGAATTGCATTATGATTCTGTATGAAGGCAAACTAATGTTAACTGTTAATAAAGTTAAAATTAGATTTCTACTCAACAATAATTTATGATCACGACTAGTCTAAAATATGTCATTGCAAACACATTATTACTATTGCAACATGAAATCGAAATTCGTCTTTGAATATTTCCTCATTTTATTATCCTCTCTCATCGTCCCTACATTAGTACCGCTTTGCAACATAAAATGAACCTAAACGTGGAAGATCACTAATTTAATTACATATTGCACAATAACAATTTTAGAGAATATAGAAGCCCTACTCAATGCGCAGTGCGTAACCCCAGATGAAAGTGAAATTTTAAATTCTCATTCAAGCCGACTTAACCAAACATTAAAATCTAAGAATATTAATGTGAACTGATATTTCTTGTAACAAATTAAATCCCTGTTGTAAAACCCAACAAATGCAAATGTAAGAGATTCTCTGTCCCAAGAACTCTTTCTCTGCATCTTTAAGCAGCAGTCATAAGTCATAACTTATAAATATCAAATGCAAAGCCGATTAGCCGCATGAAAAGCTTTTTTAGCATCTACAAACGTCCGACATGAAAGCGGAGAGTGCAACATTTATCACATTACATATCGTAAAAATTATGGCTGATGACACATTATGCAGAAAACACAAGTAGCCAGCATGGAATACGAAAGAAATGAAAGATGAGACAAGAGTGAGAAATATAAGCTCGTTAATATGACATTAAAAGCAATTGCATAGGTTAATGGTGAAATTTTGATGGGCATTTAATGCATAAATATTGTCATGTTTTCCTCTCTTATTCTAATGCATTTTTTATACTTTCCTTTTCACCAATAAAAATGAAGATGAGCTCCATTCATCTAGGCATTCTAAACAATTAAAAATCAGAGTGTCGCATATTTTCATGTGTTGAAACACAACATATTTATTTTTATGCATGATTCATGGTCAGTTATGGTCTCGCAATAAAAAACCAAAAGTGTGAAGTGTGATAAATACCGTAATAATGTGAATGCGTGAGCATAGCTAAACCTACCAAACCAATATTTTAATAGCTCTGATGTGTAAGTCGGATGTTCAAGTGGAAAGTTGAAGTTACCGTTAAACAATTAATTTTACGACTCCAGTCGAATTACAAGAAAAAGACGATTGTGTGAGCGAATGACGCATGACTGCACGTGTGTCGGCGCAACACGTTTGACATGTCTTGTGTGACTACACATTCAATAGTCAAGATGGCGAGAAAATAATAATTTTTGGTAACATAAAAAGTTGCATTGTTGCGCATGCATGGATGAACGGATAGAAAAACATTGCAAAAATAACTACCTTATTTTTACCGATGACGGATAAATAATATGTGAATATAGCTCATATAATATTAATATGAATATATTCTATTTAGGTATACATCAGCAAATAATGGCGACTTATCACCATGAAAACATTTTTTGGTAAAGTGTGCGAAAAGTTGTAAGGACATTAGCTTCACAATTCACAGCGAGAATATTACTGATGACCTTAATGTAAACAGATATCCTGGCCTGAGATGAATGCAATGTTTTAATTTTTTAATAATTAAGATATACCTATGCCATTTCAATTAAAAGATTCGTTGGTAGTACACAAGCAATTAAGGAGATGCCTAGATAAACAACTGTGTATTGTATAAGCTGTAGCATTTGTTTCATTTTTTTTCTCTCTCTCTTTCGTCTTATCATCATCAACTGGTTGGATGAATGCGTTAAAAGGGTCGTTAATTTTATTCCTGTGCATTAATACATGCAATAATAGTGAATAAGATAAGCCATAAGAAACTAATAAAAGTAGAATGTAGCAACTTTGATTCATCATCGCATAGACTGAAAATTAGTTCATTAATTAAGTTCAGCCCTATGAATACCTACACATGAAAAAAAGCAGCTACCGCAATCGTCACCAAATATCCCTTCAATTACAGAAGCCGTTACATATCGACTAGAAATTGCAAAACAGTTATAATGCGCTATCCAAAATAATTAAGCTTGCAGAAACGCAATAAGCTTTACCGTTTGTGTTTTAGAGCTTTAAATCTCACAATCTAAAAAAATCACTCTGTTGTCCCAATGCCAGTTCACACATAATTCCATTATTTTTCTGATACAATTTCTAAGCCATGCTGTATCAAACGAGTGAAACCTAACTTAAAGCTATTATTTGGATGAAGATGAGCCCTGAACCCTTTGCACGACTTTGCCATTTTGTGAGAATATTTTCAGCTTGAAAGACGGATAAAGATTGAAAATTAATGTTAGTATGTCTCATCAGCCATCAGCGAAGGGAATCTAAATATTATTCAGCGTCTTGCGATCACGACCACGTTGCTACCTTAAACTACTAGCTTGGTATAAAGCGATGAGAGTACATAAACAAGTGATTGCATTGATTATTAACCTTTGCTACAAAACATTTTTATTGGGAGAACAAGAAAATTTTGAGCGATATGACTTGACTTGCAGCTCAACTTGTTCAGCCGCTGGTTGTATTTTCTAGAGTAGAAAACTGCAATGCCAACAAAGACAGGAAATAAATGTTTTGCAGATGAAAAAATATCTACAAGCCGAATTCATGCATCTGTGAAGCTATACAAAAAATGGCTTGTTTAGCACTCACTTTTTACCAGTTTCACAGATATCATCCTCAACCTCCTACCGTATTTCATATTGGGATAACTGCAGTATCCGTTTCCTAGTGCCTAACAGCCACTTTTACTACCGCTGCCAGTGAATGCATCAAAATTGCCGGTTGATGTTTGCATTGTTTAAAAATATGAGTTTAAAAATAGTGTAGAAAAAGGGCGAAAGCAATTTTTTTTTAGAAATGTAACATAAGAGTAAAGATAATGGAATTTATTATTAATTTTTACTAAAATTAATAATTATATGGGTAAATTTAAGAATCTGCAGTCTCAAATGAAGGTTGAAACAACGAGCACACATTAAAGACAGACGTACATGCGTGACATATACAGATAAGATAAGAGTTGATGAGCCGCCTCCGCCCCGTAGTAGGTGGGGAGGTCTAATTGAAGCATGTAGACAAAAAATAATAATAATAATATTGATAAAAAAAGTTGGAAGAGTAAATTGATCTGAAAAATAAGCTCTACGTCAACCAAGCTCTGTAAAGCGTGCGCAAACTCTCTAATATCAAATATTACACAGTCTAAGGTACAAAATCCGTTCTGCCTTTTATTTGCTACTGCAATAAATAGGTATAATTTGTTGCTAGATATTGTTATGCTATTGTTGTACACATGATAATGCAAATAATGCATACATCTCCGCCAATTCAATGAAAAGAACACTCTACCATCATGTCATTTTGACGATATGTCTTTTCTTCTGCTCTTGAAATTAAAACAGGCACTATCCTACCAACAAGCGTATAAATATCCATGTAAAACATAACACAACCAATTTATTTTCATATTTTTTCTTCATTATTCCACACAGTAACAATAGCCATAATAATGAGAATCAAGATTTGCACTACTCTCTAGTCATTTTCTTGGCTCTGGCTCAGATTTCTGTGCTTGGATTTAACTACTGCTGCAAATAAAACTCTGTTGTGATGATTACACAGAGAACAATAAGTGGCTCATTCATTGTCAACTTTGGACAGCGACTTTTTGTCGTGTCTTGTCTTCTCTTCATTCTTTCACGCAGGATCATCGTCTTCTCTCGATTCATCCTCGATGAGCAGAGTATTGAGATGTATGGCATGGCACACCACAGAAAAAAAAATAAACGAGTATTACGCTACGATTCCATTCTAAGTCTTTCCTTCAGTCATTGTTGAGGATTAAAAAAGTTGGAATGAGAACACAAGTATACATGAGCATATAATATGTCATCATCATGATACCTACACATATAGGTAGACACACAGGTAATAAAACAGACTGTCTGTTACAGAGACGAGCAACAAGCTAGAAGCCCATGCATTTCAAGTAGGGCATTGTTGAGCATTGTTGAAATGCACGACAGGTAGATGGAATCTGCTCGAAAATTTTATATAACTTGTGCATACACAGAAAATGCATAAGCAGTTCTCTAGCATAAATTGTCATGGTGATTTTATATGCTATACTAGCATTGTTAATACCTGTTTTACTAACTTTTATTCAATATGGATTTAGTTCGTGTGCTTCTCTGCACACATAGACAGGTATAAAGTGAACCACAACTACGGACAATAATGGGGTTGAAAATGACGGATCTCTCTCGTATCAAACATACATCCAATACATTCAAACAAGCCAACATTTTGACTCGTGAACGCTCTGTTCGTGATTCCCTAGAAGAAAAAATTCCTCTATTCGAAAATCCTTGAAGAAGACTGCTGAGCAGTAAAGAGAGAAA